>BMAO01009741.1:0-40990 GCA_019973975.1 Trichonephila clavata | reverse complement strand
GTTAAACTAAATTCTTAGAACACTTTCTTAAGCAACCTCGTAGTTTACTCTTCAATCTAAACACGGAGTCCTCCTCTATCAAACCGCTTAGTCATCCTCAACTCTTCATTTCATTTCTCCTTTTATATCTCTTTCGAACTCGCTAAACCCGAAACTATCTTATTTGCATAAGTCACACCTTCAGCTCTCAGCGGGGATTGGTCAAAATAAATACAATTTAAAAAGTTTATAAGAGAAGGTTAGTGAAACGCGTAAGCACCCGTCACAACCCCATCCGAGAAAAAAAGCGTGATTATTGAAGGTCTAAACGACCTGCAAGAATTCGCTTAATTTACCTAACATCTGAAAAACACTGAATCTGCACAAAATTTTAACTACTCTAGAATGCCTGAACTTGTAAAAAGTTAACTCACGACTTTATAACGCCTGCAAATTCTGAACTTGTAGAAAGTTTTAACTCTCTAAGTTAGAAACTTTAATTAACTAACACACAGAAATGATTACTCAAAAGGGTACTCCACTTCAATTTATTGTTCTTGTACATGTTTAGGTTCCCTACAGTGCATCCATTCGGGCGAAGATCAGGGGAAAACCTTTCAAGGAAAAAACCCTGATCATGCACTTTACTTAAGTGCTAATAAATATAAAAAAATTTTACAACAGTATCTTCATACGACATAAAACTTTCATCACATCACTATGTTCAGGGACTGCTGCCCTGAAAGGAAACCTTGTCAATTTTTCTAAAACATGACATTAAATGCACAGAACTCTTATACAAATTCCTTAATGACACAAAGTATGGCATACATTATATTATATATATATAGTTTAATAGCAAAATAACCCTTATCTGGTTTCATTTTCAAAAATTCCCAATCAATCGCGCTGCGCTGTTAATGTTTTTTGTTAGTATTCCTAATTACGCCGCGCCCAGAAACCAGACACTACTTATACATCTTAATAATTACACACAAAATATATACATTTTTTTTTACATAGAATATATTACAACAAACAATACAAGTAACCTCACATATAAAGCCACGTCTTTAATGTGTAGCAAAACAATTGTAATTCAACAAATGTTTTTCCACAATTTGGAAAAAAATTAATACAAAAGTCTTTTCAACCGATATGAAAATGCACACAACTCAGTGACACTTTTGTACGTTAACTTTACAAAAAAGATTAGACTAGCCCACATGGAAAATACTCCGAACTGTCTGTCAGAGGAAAATAAACAAATTAGAATTATACAACCTGACTATTCTTTAGATCCAATCTGCATAGGCTTTGTCTCCACCATGGCTTCTGTGCTGGATGACCTTGTCCTAGGGTTGTCCACTCTGCGCTCCAAGCTTCTGGTTCTCCTCTTCCATCGAGTCCGTTGAAGTTGATATGCTCCTGCTGAGGCGTTGTTTTCTTCTGTGAGAACTGGAACTTGGCTGTTGTCCACTCGACGTCGGCTCCGAAGATTGTATGGACAGCTCCTTTCCTGATGAGGTCTATTGTACTTGAATCTGTGGGATGGTCCTGGAACTGCTCTTTCAGAACTATTTTCTTCCACCTTTCTATAACGTTTTCTGGAGGGACGAGAGGACATTGATGAGGAAATCTTTCTTTTCTCGCGATCTACCTGAGCCTCTGGTCTCTTCTTTTGTACGTTTTCATACCAGGATTCAGGCCTTCCTCTTTTCTCTCTCTCAGTGTATAAAGCTCTCCTTTTCCTGAAATTATACGCGCCACCCCCCGAAGAAACAGCAGATTCCGTCCGTCCACGTTTTTTTCTCACCTCCACTCCATCGCGTCTATTCGCAACTATATCTCTACTACCATTTACATTTCCTGATTTCGATCCTTTACGACCACCCCTATCATTCTCCGATTGCACCAATGACGACTGCGCATCATCTGACCTGATTGATGTCACTGCACCATGATCACTACTAGTGTTACTTTCCGACTCGGCAACACTGTCTTCTCTTTGATGGTAAATTCTCACCTGGTCCACATTAACCGTTATTCTTTTACCAAATTTTAATATTACTAAATTATTATTATTTTTTACACTCAGAACTTTATATGGGCCTTCAAAATTTGGCATAAATTTACCTACTATTTTTTTACATTTTGAACTTAACGGGTGAGTTTGAACTAATACTAGATCACCAACTTTCACATTATTTTCACGCCTCTTTTTATTATAATATTTCGCCCACTTCTCTTGCTGGCGCTTTGTATGAACTCTAGCCTCCTCAAACAACCTTTCTATGTTCCCACAAACTAAATCTGATCCATCAGTTACCATAACTAAATTCTGAAAAGGAGTGATTAAATTTCGACCTAAAAATAATTCCGCCGGTGTTTTACCCATTGTCTCATGTACTGCTGTCCTAAACGCATAACCGAACTCTTGCAGAAATTGATCCCAGTTAGTGTGATTATCCGCGACAAAACTCGAAATCATTTTTAAAAGAGTGCGATTAACTCTTTCTGTTTGATTAGCTTGTGGACGATATACCACAGTTTTAACGTGTTGTATGTGCAATCTGCGACATACTTGCTCAAAAACTTCGGATATCATTTGGGGACCGTTGTCGGTGACTAATTTAACAGGAGCTCCATAACGCGCAATATAATTTTCAAAAAATGCATTGGCGATTGCTTTAGCCGAAGCTTTCCTTAAGGGAACTATTTCAACCCATTTAGAAAAATTATCGGTAATTACTAAAATAAATCTATAGCGTTCTAGACTAGTTGCAGGGTATGGGCCTAACAAATCTAAAGAAACGATTTCATTCGGAAAATTCGTTATTATGGGAATTAATTGACCAGCTGGTAATCCGTTTTTATAATTAATTTTTTGGCATTGGTCGCAGGTTGCTACATATTTATAAATGTATTTCCTCATGTACGGAAAATAACACGCGTCCTTTAATTTTAAGTAGGTTTTCTTTTTGCCTAAATGACCTGCCATAGGCGAGTCATGAAGTTCCCGCATAACATCTTTACGTAACGTTTTGGGTATAAATACCCTTAATTCACCTAGTGTGGTTGTATATTTTGCATAATACAGCAAACCGTCAACGATTTTAAAGTCATTGGACCAATTTCTGCAGATCGATTCATTAACAGAACTATCGTCCGGATTTTCCAAAAACCTCATTATATGCCCTAGCTCCGGGTCATTTCTCTGTTCCTCTCTTAACTGTTCTCTAGAAGATAATACTAACGATCTAATCACCGCACAAGACACTTTTGGTTCCTCATGACTTTCTAACGGGTTTCTAGACAACATATCAGCCACTAAATTTTGCGTACCTGGGCGATGTTCCCATTCTACTTTAAAATTTGCCAACTTAAGTTTTTGCCCTGCCTTTAGCTTAGTCCTTAATAAATCTATCCGTACCGGTTCGTCCGAAATTGCCAATTTCTCAATTTGCGAATCCGGAATGATTAACGATTTTTTAACAAAATCAAAACTAATCCTTGCATGTGACATAAAATCAACACCTATGATGCATGGATCTTGCATCTCAGCAATCACATGAAATTTCCATAACTTCGAAAATTCTCTTATTTTAATTCTCAACTCAACTGTGCCTAAATTTTTGCATTGTGACCCTTGAGCTGTAACTACTTCAGCTAACGATTTTTTATAGGACAGAAAGAAAAATATGACCGGTACGTTTTTTCTGAAATAAATGACTTTTCCGCACCTGTATCCCAGAGCGCTTTTAAAAAAGTATCATGCAACAAAATCGGCACATACGGAAGTTCAACTGGTGATAATCACAATGAATTAAGTCTAATTCTATTAGGAGGATTTGACTCAATACGATCTCTTTGAGAGTTTAAATTGGCATTTCTTTGCCTTTCGCTGTTGCAATCAACACGCCTCCAATTCTGCTTTGCTGAATCATCATTAGGACCCTTCCTAACCACCATCCTACGGTTCTGATACCGGTCTGTTCTCTGATTTGGCTGATTGTATCGATTTCCACCCTCGAATCCTTGATTTTGATAATTACGACGAGAAAAATTATTCGCACCCCTGCCTAGTCCTCTTTGATCATTTTGACTATTTCCGTCCCCAGTATCTCTCCAATTTCTATTATTCCTTCTTTCCTCAGGATTCCTACTCACATCCCAACTTCGTCTAGCAAAATTATTACTCGAACCCTGGTTTTCCCTGCAGTTATGACGTTCCTCATACCGGTCTACCAACTCTATCAATTGAGTTTTCGTTGTGGGGTTTCGAACTTCTAAATAATCCATTATTTGCGGTTCTAGTCGCATTACTATGTGATCAATCAATTTTAACTCATCATAATTCAAATTTAGCGTTTTATGTATTTTTAACAGCTGAAAAATAAAGTCTGACGGGGCTTGATCTCTCCGTTGTTTTGACGAAAAAAACTGAGCTTCTAGCTCTGATTTATTCCGTATTACCGGAAAACTATCTGATAATTTCTTTTTAAGTGTTGCAAATGCAGTCGCTTCTTCATTTACACACTCGAAGCCGATGACCTCAAACCATTCTAACGCTCTCCCAATTAAATGACCTTTTAAATATGCACACGATAGATTCGCCGGTATTTCATAGTAAGCTATATTGTCATCGATATTATTGATAAGCTCAGACACATTTTCTTTACCCGAAAAAAATAACTCCGGCAAAACTCTAAATCCTGCACCTGCTCTTAATTCCGGTATTTCGTTTGGGCGCCAGTGTCGTAGTCTCCCACTACCCCCAGGGTTATTGATTACCCTTTGCATATTATTTATGTTTGGATAAGTAGGATTCATAATTAATGACTACTCAAATAATAAATCAGTTATTTATTATTTCCTTAGGATAGAAATACACAATTAATAATCAACTTTAAGAACAATAAATTATCATGGAGTGCGATCAGAATTCAATTACGGACGACGGAATACTAACTGATATCACGAGGGGAATAACGCATACAATCAAACTACACATTTAAATCTTATCTACAAAAATTACAGACCTGATATCTTCTTCGGAATGAACTTGGAAACTAGTAGAATCTATGAAGTAGCTTCAATCCAGGATATCTTCAATTACGTTTGAACCAAATTAATGAATCTTTTTCAATAATCTACTTTCTGCTATCAAACTTCACTTAGTTAAACTAAATTCTTAGAAACACTTTCTTAAGCAACCTCGTAGTTTACTCTTCAATCTAAACACGGAGTCCTCCTCTATCAAACCGCTTAGTCATCCTCAACTCTTCATTTCATTTCTCCCTTTTATATCTCTTTCGAACTCGCTAAACCCGAAACTATCTTATTTGTATAAGTCACACCTTCAGCTCTCAGCGGGGATTGGTCAAAATAAATACAATTTTAAAAGTTTATAAGAGAAGGTTAGTGAAACGCGTAAGCACCCGTCACAAGGTTTTCTCCAAACTAATTTCCTGACATCTGATTTAAAGATATTGAACTTACTCTCGTCGGATAATATGACATTTTTCCAGAAATCAATTGGCTTATTGATATATTCCTTAGCGAATTCAAGTCTCTTCAGTCTATTTCGTTCAGTCATGAGAGGTTTTTTTCTTGGAGATCTCCCATAAATTTGTGCAGCATGCAGGGCATTTCGAACACTTTGGGCACAGATTTGAGCTCCAGATGTTGAAGCGACATCATTGGCTAATGTAACTGCACTAACAAATGGATTTTTCGATGCTTCTCTTATGATTTTTCGCTTAATTCGCAGTGAAAGTTTTTTTGGGCATCCAGAGCGCAAGTTATTTGATGTAGATCCTCTTTCTTTATGACATTTTATGACATACCGAACAGTAGAGAAGCAAACATTTACTTTTTTACCTATTTCTCGATAACTTAGGTCATTTTCACGTAGAGAAACAATTTTTTCTCGCAACGAAATCGGCAATTCAGATTTCTTAGGTGCCATAACAATTTCAAATCGACAATCAATTGATAAAGTTTCGACAATACCTCCTTTTATAGTAGTCTTACGTATGTTATTTACTGCGGGATGACTGTCAAATATAATTAGCAAAAAAAATGCAAATTTGCTGAAGTTGAGTTGAGTGTGCAAATACTTTTTTGACATAAGATATTTTAATATTGTTGCAAAAAATGTTTTTTATTAATATTATTGTATTTTTTGTAATTAATTTAAATGAAAAGGCTTATTTTATTTTTAAAATGCCAATTTTTGTATTTCTTAATGCATTTTCTTATAAATTGTGAACAAAAATGTATGTGTGCAAATACTTTTTGTACCCACTGTATACTTTCTGAGAAAAGGTACATCGAACCTTCAAAAGTGACATTTTGAGAAAAACCCATTTTTATAAAAAAAAGTTACCTTATCAAAACATTCCAGCTCCATATTCCAAATTTTCAGCATTTTTTAAATTTTCATCTTCTTGTTTCATTTTTTTAAGTCTTTTTACTTTTCTAGTCTCCTTAGTTTTCTGTAAATTGGCATATCTTACCCTTGTACTGCTCTCTTTGTCGAGATGTTCCATGCAGCATGTCGCATAATATCCTCGCTCTATGTTAAGTTTTTTTAAAAATATTTAGCTTTGTTGCATTCCCTTTATTAAAGGATGCAATAGCGTCATATGTACCAAAGGAAAGTGTTTCTATGTGCACAAATGTTTTTTTGGGGACACGAGACCAAATAACATTATTAATGCTTTCATTCGGATTCTGCGTGTTTCCATGCAAGCACTTTTTCAATAATTCTGGATCCGAAAGGTCCCTAAAAATAGGCCTAATGGCTTCAACAACAGCAACTGGAAGTTTATGTTTGTGGAGATAAAGTTTTTTTTTGCAATTGAGCCTTCTTACAAGACCTGATGGACAAAATCCATGCTGTGGCTTTTTATCCGTAGATATTTTGTGAAGAAATATTGCCCATATATAGTTTGTTTCATACACTTTACATTTGATAAATTTCTTCGAACGGCAAGACCATAATATGTTTGCAATTGATCAATAGTTGCTTCTGTTAATCTATTTTTGCCATATAATGCTTTGGCATCTGATAATTTTTGCCCCCTTATTTTTGCTTTGAAACGTCGGAATCGAGATCCCATCCGTTTCATAACATGCCCTAAAGAAATTTTAAAAAATGACGTCAAACTTCAAGCTGACCCAAGAGGAAGTGCAATGTTTACCTTTTTTCTGTCCATTTAAATCGGTGACTCGTGTTTAGACGATTCTTTAAAAACAAAATTTAACACTTCTAATTAAGCTAGAGATAAAAATGAGGTATTTTTGGAAAGGTAATGAGCTGAAGAATTTAAAAATGCAATAACGCCGAAATTCACCTTTTAAAAAAAATTTACCTTTCCAACTCCCCTTAAATTAGGAATATTGAAATAAAAAGAGATAAGAAATAAAGGATTGAGAATCTAGATCGGAGGTGGGCAGACTTTTCCAGGGTACGGGCTACTTCTAATTTTTCAAGGTGCTGCGGTCCACCCAGTATCAGCGACCCACACGAAGGGAAGGTTCACGGGTCCGGGACCTTTTCCGTACCCCATGATTTTTTTCCGATCGTTATAATCCCATGTATATAGTACGTAAAATTTAATTAAGTATTTAATATTAATATTTTTTTATTAATTAATGCTAATTATTTATTTAATAATTTATTTCTTACTGCTCTTTGCTCCCAACAATCCAAAATGAAAATAAAAAAAATATATATATATGCTTGAGAGCGTATTGGGGTAGGATATGAAAATGGTAGACATTCGACATGGTATCACCACACCCCCTTTGAAAAATTCACTAGTGCGCCCACTGCCCAGGGTCGTAAGTGTGGTGAGGTCCGGAAAAAGTCAACTATGTTTATTATAACTTAATAATAAATACGGAATACGTACGTAAATAAAATGAAAAACTCACTTTTTTGAAAACGCGTTTGAAGCCAAAAGCAAATTACAAATATAATAATAATAGCCACAAATATAATATTATCTACTGATCCATTTATTATCCCACAATTCAAACTACAATAAAAAATAAAACATTTTCATCTAAAGTTAGTTCTCGTAATTCTAATCAGTAGAAGACTTAGTCTGCGTACTGTCAGCCAATCTTGAATATTTCGGTATACAATTACTAACGGCTTATCTTCAGGCGGTCACTAAAAATTGTCTTGGCGGTCCACTTGTCGATCGCTATCGACTTAATGCTCATCCCGGATCTAGATAATAATCTACATATAATTATGGTCAATAAAACGATTGTGTGGACTGTACGGGGCTTCTCTAATTTCTGTTGGATAAGCTCCAAATATAAATTTATATATAGAATCCTCTAAATATTATTCAAAGAAAACACTGCATACATTAATAATTGCTAAAGCTAATAATATTTCTTCCCTGACACTGTCAAAAAAAATATATCTGTTTTGAAATATCTGTTCATTTAAGTAAATTATAAACAACTTGCGGAAAAATAATTTTTAAGGTGTAAAAAATGCAGAATAACAAAAGTAGGGTGGATTCATTTATGAAAAAGCTTCTCCTTAAGATTAGCATTGTAGGGAACTCATGATTTTGTTGTTGTTTTGGAGTTACATAAAAAAGGCCCATACCAATTTAACTTACGTTGATGAGTTTTTGTGTCCGGATAAGGAAATGGGAATTTAATTTGGGATGAATCCCAATCTTAACAACAATTGCTATAAAAAAGTTTTTGTAGGGATAAATAAACAAAAAGGGAAGATAGATCTTATCATTATATTCGAATTACAACCTTTGGATTATTTCTTCTGATGAATAACGACATTAATTTGGAGACATTAGTTCTGAGTGATGATGTTTATTGATTGAGGAAGTTGAAGCAAGAAACTATTAATAGATGAGTAAGAGATAATGAACATATTAATACATTCGATAATATACTTTATATTAGATAATAGCAGTTCCTTATTACAGATATGTAATGTGCCGCGCAATTTCAGCAATAGGTTTTCAATGTAAAATAAGAACCCAGGTTTAATTTTACTTCAATGTTAATCAAAGTAAGACTTTAACTTAATCTTGTCATCACATAACGGACATATATGTTTTTAAAGGATATTTTTAAATGATTGATGAAAAATTGGAAATTTGGCTCGTTTCCATCTCAATTTTGCGAGAGCCCTAATTTTGTCCCAATCTTTACCCCAATTACCCTAACCCCCCCCCCCAATTTTGCAAGAGCCCTAGGGGTGGTCAGGGGCTTCTAAGCCTTTTTTCCACTCCCACAAACCTTACGAGAGGGCTAGCGCCTCTACGGTTATTTAGAGTATCCCAATGCCGCGAAAGCACTATAGATTTACAAGCATCCAAGCCTTCTCCGAGATTCGAACCCAGGTCCTGCGGCACGTCAGTCAGCATCGTTAAACTTCTATACCGGATGGGTGGTATTATACTTAGTAACTGAGACATTTGTTAGTAGATAACGGTAACGGTTATACATTTACGTGGAACCTTAGAGAAATCTCTATCATCCACTCATCATAATAAGTAGAAAAAAATAAGAATAATTTGCTGAAGTGTTACACAAGAAAATATAAAGCAGTCCACAATGAGTGCAGCGCAACAACGCTGGTGGAGGGGTAAGTGGGAAACCACTCATCCAGTTGATTTAGTTAATGACGTCACATCTCTGACAACCACGCCCGTCTTTCAACCGGCTGCCGCATCTCGACGGAACGAGGGGAGAAAAAGGAGGAATTTCTTCAATATCTAAGATTAAATAGAATATTATTTTTAAGTCCGTTACTCATTACCTCTTAAATATCTGCATGCGGTTATTGAAAGGAGATTTTAAATATCCACATGGAAAAAAGTTAGAAAAGGTGGAGTAGTTTAAAATAGGATCAAGTTGTCACACTAACCGCATGCAAAATCTTGCATGGAGGGGGGGGGGTAATAATTAGAGTGAATGAAGTCTTGCAAAAGAAAACAACGAGTGATATATAATTTAATTTGTATCAAGACATTCTCATCCTTTTCATTGAGTGAGTGAGTGAATATTAACGTCGCACTGTTTAGCAACACGAGGGCTTTTGGCGACGGTCCGCGTAATTTTGAACCATGGTCAAGTGACGCGGATGACATGGTCAAGTGATACCAGCTCCCGGGGAGTGTACTAGGTCTGCAAAGGTTAAATACCAATATGCAGCCCCATTAGAAAGAAAAAGAAATCCTGTGTATTTTACATGAATTTTCAACCTAAAATTTAAGTGCTGTCCTTTCTCAAATTTAGATTTTAACGTTGAATCTGTTGATATGTATCTCGATAAGCTGTCCCCTCTCTTTCGTTATAGGTTTTTTTTTCACAAATGAAAAAAAGTTTATTTTCCACTAGAAAACTATATTTAGCTTTGTAAAAACATTGCACTAACGATTATAAAATTATTTTGTGGAACCTGGGATATTAAACAATCTAATAGGTCAGTGTTTCTCAAGCTTTCAATATTTGCAACCCAATTTTCAATCATAGTTTTTATCACGCCCCCTTCCTACAATAACAATGTATTAAATACACGTATTTTGACGCTAAAGCTACATACGACTGTAATTATAAAACGTACAAATTATCAAAATAAGTATTAAACCTTGTATAGAATTTGTATATGAAAGGCCCATGAGAGTCGTTAGTAATTACTAAATTTGTTCTTAACTTAGTATTGATAAATTAATTATTAAGTACATTGTGCAGTACTAATACATTTATTAGTATATTATATGATTGTAAATGTGTATTTAAATTTTTAAGTTCGTACTATTAGTTCACTCTCTCCCTGTATATATACGTAGATTTTTTTTGTTCAAATTTTCTATCGTTAATAAAATACTTTCTATTCATCCATTCAAGTTCAAATACATCTTTTAAAAATTGTAGTGGATCACTTGTTGTTAATAAATTTGTTTCAAATATTTGTTCATTAATTAAACTACAAAAGTTCCGGAAATTAACAGCTGCACGTGCGGTTTGATCCCATGACATGTGGACTAAACCAGGGGTATTCAACTTTTTTTTCTGCAGGGCCGCATATATACGTCAGCTATTTCACGCGGGCCGCATACATATGCTAGTTATTTCACGCAGGCCGTAACATGAAGATAATAGGGGGAGGGGGAATGCCTTAAGACCAAGATAATATAGGAAATTGAACATGTGGAAAATTGATCAAAATATTTAACTGAGGTTTTGCTTTTATATATATTTTTTATTTTCTCACTAACACTAAATTAGAAGCTTTTATAGGAAACAATCCTTCATAATTTCTGCATCAGTAAACGGTTTCATATGATTACCAATAATATAACAAATTCATAGAATATCTTTGTGGCCCTGGGATATTACCACTGACAAAACACTTTGTTGCTGTTGCAAAGATTATTCAAGAAAGTCTATTTATATATATATATCACCTTTTGAAAAAGGTCTTCGAGGAAAAGTGACATTGAATTATTCCTATTTATTGGTATTTTTTAAATACAGCACTTTCGTGATAAATCATGCAATTACTCATCCATGTTTGTTTTTCACTGCAAAATAGTCGACCTCCCCAACTCGTCTTGAAAAGATATATTTTCTTTGAATATTTTTCGCTTGAAAGGAATAAAATAGGGTTAAAAATTAGTTCCACCCATAAAACGGTCGCTACTCCACTGTTGTCTGTTATCACTAACCGTAACCGTTCCCAAAAGAAAAAGAATATCAATTCGTACCCGTACGACATCCACAGCAAAAAGCCAATTGATTTTTTTGATTTCTGACAAAGAATTTCTTTCCAAATTTTTAATACAATGTTAATGTATTTCTTAAAACAATGGGCTATGAACGGGCCGGTTCAAAAGGCTCGTTGGGCCGTATAGGTTGAGTATCGCTGGACTCAACCAATCTGCCCGGGTAGAGGAGGGTGGTGAGAAGACACATTTCAAGGGGTTTAACTTTAGGTACTTGCTTTCGTCGTGAGCAGTCCCCGAATCTTTGGACATGGACTCGACTGGAAATATTCACATTGCTTTTTGTCTTTTTTAAAGAAAAAATTATTTTAAGAATTGGCAAGAGTTTTCAGTACATCAGATGGCTGGAAGTGTGTAGACAAGAGGAGCTGTGCAATGCAAGAATTCTAAATGCCTAGTTTTTAGGATCATGTGTCCGGGAATAAGATTGGACGAGGAAAATTATTTAGATCAGGATGTTATGGAGGCCGAATCAAAAAGGAGATGACCCTGGACTCAGGTCCAACTGGCCCATGGCGTAAGATATCCCTGATGATATGAGTACCAATAATGGTTCCCTGTGATCCATCGACGATTACAATTGAATCATCTTTAATCACTGAGTCAGTGACTCACTTGAGTTCGAGCTTACTTGAGTTCGAACTTACTAGTAATCCTGTGGCAGCGGTAACCAAGTGGTCAAGGTATTGGATCATGGCTAGCGTGTCATGAGTTCGAGCCCAGTACCACTGAAGACCCTCCATGTAGGGGAACGATGCACGTTTAATCTGTCGAGAGCCCAAACGTTCTCCCGTTGGTGTGGTGTGGTAGTTAGGAGAGAGGGTGTCAGCTCAGGTGTCGTCCGCGTCACTTGACCATGGTTCAAAATTGCGCGGTCCGTCACCAAAAGCCCTCGTGTAGCTGAACAGTGCGACGGTAATATTCACTCACTTACTAGTAATCATTCCTTTCAAAGTACTAAGTGAAAAAGTATGCTTACGTAGCTTCTAACGAGTTCTAAGCTTGCTAGGAAATGTGGATGATACTAATGCAGCTTTACCAATAAAGCGTGTTCTGGTCATATAACCCCAAGTCTCCCATCCAGTGTAGTGGTTAGAGACGCTGAATGATGTGCCGTAGGACCTGGGTTCAATCCTGGAGAAGACATGGTTGTTTGTAAATGTATAGTGGCATGGGGGTACTCTAAATAGCCGTCGAACCACAAGTCCTCTCGTGAAGTTGAGGAAAGGGCAAAAGAGGTGGAAGGCTCTTGACTACTCCCAGGGTGCTCTCCCTCAGAATTGGAGTGGAACCGAGCAAAATCGTATGTGAAAACATAAATTCGGACTATGCTTTCATACCCGTGTTTTATGCTAATTTTCGGTTTGGTAAACAGCTCTATAAATATCCCTATTGGTGATTTTTTGAGCTATTTTTACTAGGAATCCTACTTTCCAGGTCATATAATTAGCTTCCATACAAAGTTTGGTGCCATTGCGTGGTTGTTGGATTGAGCTGTATGTGACTCCGAATAGTATCAGTTAAAAAAAAAAAAAACTCACACGCATGCACTTACGTATATATATATATATATATATATATATCACAGATTCATAGATGTCGCTACTATACTTCGTTAATGTTTCTCGTATTACAATCTGACGACGTTGAAATCATTTCTATTCTGAAAATTCAGTTTCAGGAACATCTGCTTTGGGTCGCCCACGCATTATAATAATCCTCGATAATTGTTTTCTAGCTCTTGCTATTTCTCTACTCCCATAGTGCAAAACTACAAAAATTCCAAAGCAACTTATTGATCTCCATATACGAATGAGTATGTCTTTCACTCTGTGTGAGTGCATGGATAATATAAGTTTATGTGCCAATAAGCTTTTGTTTAAAATAATCAGAAAATCCTAGCTTATAAAGCAAATAGAATTTCTAATCCAATGGGGGTCAAAAACGAAGGACTAGTTAAAAGCAGATTACCTATATTTGGAATGATCTAATTCAAGATGGCTCAATAGAATTAAAGTGAGTGAGTGAATATTAACGTCCCACTGTTAAGTTACACGAGGGCTTTTGGAGACGGTCCGCGTCATTTTGAACCATGGTCAAGTGACGCGGACGACACCTGAGCTGGCACCCCCCTCTCTTAACTACCACACCACACCAACGGGAGGACGTTTGAGCTCTCGACAGATTTAACGTGCATCGCGCCCCTACATGGCAGGTCTTCAGTGGTACTGGGATCGAACTCACGACATGCTAGCCACGATCCGATTCCTAGACCACTTGGCTACCGCAGCCACTCAATAGAATTAAAAGTTTGAAGACAGCAGAAACCACGAGTGCAGGGGTCTGGAGAATGTTTCCCTCCCCTTCAGCTCCATGCCAAAATTGTGGAGGTGGCGATAGGTGGTGTCGCCATCTATCGGAAAGAAGTCCAACCTGTCTCACAGGCAATGGCAACCTTCATTCCTTCCCTGCGGGAAGGACACGACAACAACAACAACAACAAAAGTTTGAAGAAAGTGATTTATGGAGAGAAAAAGATTAAATAAAAAAAGTCGCTTTAATTTTCAGTACAGGCATTTAAAAAAAAAATTGGGTCAAATAACTTTTTGATAATTTGGGTTTAAAAATATTTTTGGAGTTTATACTCCTTAGGAGAATCGATTTTTATATAAAGCCTACGGTATGAACTATTATGTGGAGTGAAATTTAAAAGAAGCGTTACGCGCGCTTCTGCTCATGCACTAAATCTCTGTCCGAAGAAAGAGAAGGAAGACTTTCTACTTTTTCTTCATTTTTAAAATGGAGATCGTTCTTTTCCTATCAAAATCAGACAAAAGATAATTACAGAATCGGAAATATCACTTATTTCGCGAGGATACGGTATAATTTTTCTTACAAAATAACGAAATTTTGCATTTTTTTTACGATGTTTTCTAAAATGTGCCAATATGGATGAATTTTTATGAAAATAATTTTTCAATCGTTCTGTACGAATTTCTTACCATCAAAATATATCGAAAGTCTTTACTAAAGAAGTTCATACTTTGTTCTTTTCAAATCAGTGATTTAAAATATGAAATAAAAAAACATTTGCGACTTTTCAAAAAATACTCAAAATTTTAACTAAATATTGAATAACTTCGTTATTTATAAACATAATTACACAAAACTTTTATTCCACGTGTCAAATTTTTTTTATGCATGTTTTTTTCAAAAATTGAAGAAGTTGCTTAAAAGTTACGGATTTTAAAAGAATTTTTGTGTTTTTCGTCTAATACCTTTTTTAGAAGAAATCATTTTAGTAGCTTTCTTTCTTATATTTTTTGCTTAAAAATTACTGTTATTTGTTATCTATGAGGGAAATTTAGAGAGTATATTTTAAAAAATAAGCCCTCAAAAAAATAAAACTTTAAAAAAAAATTCGCAAAATACATTCACTAGCATTTGGTAGTGTAATTGGCGTCGAAAACCGGTTTTCGATTTCAATTCATGCCTTAGCTCTTTTGACAAAGAAGTTGACAATAATATCAGAAAATCACCGAGTTTAGCGGTATACCGCTAAACTCGGTGATTTTCTGATATTTAATAATGTTTTGGTGCGTTGAATAGCCAAAAATAAACTTTGTTTCAACAACACAACCAATATACTCCGTTCGAATATTTGTAGCAATATCTCCATAAATCACTAACAGCTTCCGGACAGAGGTGATTGAGTTGAGCAGACTTTTTACTGTTCATCTTGCTACAATTGATCCTATTATTATCAATCAAATGAATAGACGGGATATAATTTTGTTTTCCATCAACTGCCAAAATCTCCGATCACATACACCGTGGTAGTACTGTGTAAAAATCACACCTTTTTGAAATTATCAACAAAAAAAAATGGCTTCACAATGAGAATTTTGATGAAATTGAAAAAATTTAAACGCATAACACAGTATAGACAATCAAGTATTAATCGTGAGGGAGGGGTCGTCAACTATCAAAACGTGTTTGTTTCACAACATAAGTTTATTGGCAATTATGATGATTTTGTGAGGAAAAAAAAGTACCCGTACGTTAATCGAACTAAATCTAATTTGGGAGACATATGTGCCGTGAGATGCACTTTCCCCAACGGTCAACCCATTGTTGTCGTCACACAGTTTATTTTTCTGTCAATCAGAATGTTACTGACATTATACATTATATCCACCAGACATTATGAGCATAGACAGAAGGTGGTTCTAAACTACTGGGGAAACAGTATCATGTACTTCCACTTATACTTGGTGGCGATTTCAATATTGATTTCGATAAAGAGGAAGGATTGGGATTAGTCCAATTTTAAAAATCAGAGCCTAATTTGGATTTCGTTTCTGGTAGAGCAATGGGGACCAAAAGGTTTAGTAACAATCTTTGATGCAAGATTTTTACGATTCGTAAATCACGTATCTACCGACGTTCACGTATCATACTTTAGTAGCCACAAGCCTCTTGTCACAGTGATTAATAATAGCGAGAGTATTAATGTAATTAATACTCAAAGTGATATTAATAGGGAAGTAAATCAACCTTCTTAACAATGCACTCATGTACTATGAGTAACATATATTTATGTGTAAAATAATTGACATATATTTTTCATATATATATTATTTTACCCAATCAATATGAAAAATGTGAATAGAATAAAGAAAATACATGCATGGTTTCAGTATTATGAGATGAGTTTATCCCTGTTTGCCTACTATATAATCAAAGACAACCATACTTATGGAATAAACTCCAGTCGCGCGTCGGAGCCAACACACTCAGTTTTTTTTTTTTTTTTTTTTTTTTTAAATAAAGTCAACTTTTTCGGGTGTACTACAAATCTCCGAGTACACGTTTTGGTTCATTATTTTCCTTCCAAGGCCATATGGTAGTTTCCTTAGCAGGATGTGACATTTAGGGCCTAATAAATAGCTTTTATTTTCTAATGTTTCGTTCTCTTTTTAAAAAATGAAACGTTTTGGAATTTTCTAGATGAAATGAAGTGAAGCATTACTGTCGAAGTGAACTGAAATGTCGTTTACTCATCAAACATCCAAGCATAAAAATGAAAATTTAAAAATTCATTGCATCTGTTCAAATTCTTCCTGCTAATAAAAACGCTGAAATGACAGTCGGACAAATATTGTAACCAATCAAATGTTAAATGTATTACACAATCGAGAAAATTTTGTAACCTCGGTATTTTCAGTATAACTAACAATCCTTTGAACAGCTGTGGGGAAAAATTTATTATTTTCCTTAAAAAGAGTATTCTTGTTATATCATAACAGGTAAAATAAATATTATGAAAATTTAACATTAAAATTATTTCACAATCCATATGTTTATATAGAAGCTTTTCATTTTTATATATCAACTTATAATAATAGCAATATTTCGCTTTTCAAGCGAACTTGCAATTTCGGCTGAAAAAACCCGAAACAACAAAAATTTACCTTTCTTCCTCAGTGGCTCGATTGCCCAGGGTGGACCTTGGTCTTCTCAAGAAGCCTTTTCCAGGCCAAGCCTTATTTCTGCTAGGGTTCTCCAATTTTTAGTTCTCAAAAATAGGTCGTTTTCTAGGCCGTCAATCCATTATAAATTTTGCTTGCCTTTTCTCCGTGTGCCGAATAGTTGGACATTGAACACTTTTAGTATGAAGGTCATCGTCCACTTTGACAACGTGGCCACCCCATTTAATTCGTTGTACTTTGATGAAGTGAAAGATGCCAGATTCTTTATATGAATAATATTCTAAATTTGGTTTTCTTCGCCACGTACCATTTTCTTGAATTCCTCCAAAAATAATTCTTAAGATCTTCCTTTAATAGATATTTATCATGTTCTCATCTGTTCGAGACATGGACCAGGTTTCCCCTGCGTGAGTTAATACTGATCTTAAAATACTTTTATACAACAGAACCTTTGTTTTTCTTTTGATTACATTCCATTTCATATATATTTTCGAATTTCATTAAGACATAGTAATTTTCTTTGGGATTTCAGTAGTACAATCGTTCCTATTGTTAATATCAGAACCTAAATAAGTGAAATTCTGTGAACAACTTCAAAATCATGCTCTTCGGTTTTAACGTGGAGAATTTACCTTTTTAGAATAATTATTAATAAAATTTTGCCAAACCACCAAACATATTCTTTTGATTTTGTTGGTTATCCGGAACAAAAAACAGTAAAAAATAAATTTTTGAATAAATAATTAGCATTACTTTTCAAACTGAATTAAAAATTTGAGATATGATAAAAGAATTTAGAAGTTTAGGAGAAAAAATTTGAAATGGAAACCGAAAAAAAGACATCAAGATATTACAAAATTGTCTGTTGTCTCTTCGTTCCATCCAGCATTCCATCTCTTGATTTGTGTTTGAATATTCTTTCGTTTTTTCTTTATCCGTAAAATTAAAAGAAGGATAAGTGTTTTTATCAAATTTTTTAAGACTTAGATGCCACATTCTCGCCAAGGATTATTCCATTCCTCATACCTTTATTATTACTCGTTTGGATAACATTTCTAAGGACATGAATGTCTTCACAACAAGGGGTGAACACAATAGTAATTCAGCAGTCACATCTAAAGATTTTATTTTATTTAAAAAAATATTAACTGCAAAATATGATTTGTTTTATTATATAAAGATGATAATTCCGTACCTTAATATATGTGAAAATATTATTAAACTAATAAACTGCTGTTTGTAAAAATTACAACACCTTGAAGGATCAATCAGATTTAAATAAAATTTAATGCACAAACGTCTTGTATTAGTACAAATGACTGACGAAACTTTCAAAGCAAAAAACAATATTAAGTGTCCGAAATCAGTATTTGGTGTAGCCACCACGCGCTGCAATCAGTGCTGCTACACGACATGGCATGGAGTCAAACAGAGTTTGAATGTCTGCTTGTGGAAGAGAATTCAATATTGCTTGTGAGCGCAGCAAAAGTTAGTCTTTTGAAGCTGCAGGACGCGGATCACGAGTGAGACGCCGACCCACCAAATCCCGCACATGCTCAATAGGCGACATATCCGGCGAATAAGCAGGCTAAAGAAGAAGTTGCATGTATTGGGCTGAACAGAAGTCTCGATCAGCCTTTACAACATGTGGACGTGCATTATCCTGCTGAAAGATAGCTCCAGGGATATCTTGAATGAAGGGAACGACTTCGGGCTGTAACACCTCACGGACGCACCTGTTGCTATAGAGATTACCCTTAAATCGTAACAAATTGGATCGTCCGTGATACGAAATCGCTCCTCAAATCATAATTTTGGGTGTTAGGCCATTATGTCATTCGATTACGCACTCTGGAAAGCAGTGTTTACCGGCATAGCGTCTAACACGAATGCGGCCATCATGGTGCCACAAATTGAAGTGTGATTCATCTGAAAAGACAACTTGGTGGTAATCAGCTTGCCTGTGCTCATGTGTACTTTGCAGCCGTCAATGGTTTGCCGTGAGGGGAATCCTGTATTAAGGCATCCTTGCACGCAATCCATCGTGCCTTAACGAAGCCGACATTAGTACATCTGTAGCAGTAGACCAACATGCTGCCAGCAGGAAGCTGTACGGTCATTCACCGCCATGCGGAGCAGATGTTGATCGTCACATCACCTTCCGTCGTCCACTGCCAGTTTTTCGAGTTGTTCCGTGCTCATCGGTCCACTGCTTCCAAACTTGCATCACTGTGGAACTGTTCCGCAGCACACGAGCTCCTATTGCGCGATAGGAAAATTCTCCTTCTCGAAGGCCGATAATCCTCCCCGTTTAAACTCCGTAAGTTGTTGGAATTTCTCCTTATTTCGTCGTGGAGGCATACTTAGGTCTCACTAAACGTTCGCCACTAACAAATAATCATTTTCAACGTCCCACTACAGCCCTCTATTTATACGCTTTTCAGCATTAGCTCAGAGGGCTCTGCGCACGCCACGCATGCTCGGTGGCTCTGAAACCTTACTATTTTACGTAATATCCTATAATTGATAATTGCTGCAAAGTTCATTTAATTCAGATGATTCCTTCATAGTGATGGATTTCTTACAAACTGCAGTGTATTTTTTTGTTTAACATTTATAAACCCCGTGCACCACGCAATGTATAACTACTATACCTTCCATACTACACAGACAGAAGAAAGGATTACAACACAGATATCCATGCCTTCTCCGGGATTCGACCCAGTCCCTACGGCACCGCAGTCAGCTTCACTGACCACTATACCGGATGGGCGGCAACTGCAGTGTATGATCCTTAGTTTTTGGAGTGAGTGAATAACAACATCGCACTGTTCAGCTACTCGAGTGGTTTTGGCTACGGATATCGTAATTTTGAACCGTGGTCAAGTGACGAGGACGACATCTGAGCTGGCACTCCCCTCTTCTTACTACCACACCACACCAACGAGAGGACATTTGAGCTCTTGACAGGTTTAACGTACATCGCTCACCTGCACGGCGAATCTTCAGCGGTACTAGACTCGAACTCATGACACGCCGGCCACGTGTCCGCTACCTTGACTACTAGGCTGCCGCGGCTACCTTGGAAGAGTCAGTGAGTGAATATTGACGTTCCACTGTTCAGCTACACGAGGGCTTTTGGGGACGGTTCGCGTAATTTTGAACCATGGTCAAGTGACGCGGACGACACCAGAGCTGGCAACCCCTCTCCTAACTACCACACCACACCAACGGGAGGACGTTTGAGCTCTCGACAGATTTAACGGGCATCACGTCCCTACACGGCGGGTCTTCAGTGGTACCTGGATCGAACTCATGTCACGTTAGCCACGATCCGATGCCTAGACCGCTTGGCTACCACGGCCACTTGTTTTTGGAAGAAGGACGAGGCAATCGTGAAAAATGACTAGGATAAATATTACTGTGGTATTATACTCCTGGTGCGGCCACGGTGGCCGAGTGGTCTAGGCATCGGATCATGGCTAGCGTGTCATGAGTTCGATCCTAATACCACTAAAGACCCACCGTGTAGGGGAGCGATGCACGTTAAATCTGTCGAGAGCTCAAACGTCCTCCCGTTGGTGTGGTGTGGTAGTTAGGAGAGGGTGTACCAGCTTAGGTGTCGTCCAAGTCACTTAACCATGGTTCAAAATTACGCGGACCGTCGCCAAAAGCCCTCGTGTTGCTAATCAGTGCGACGTTAATATTCTCTCTCTCATTATACTCCTGGTCGTAACTTGTCTTTAAGTATTTACATACATTTACATGCTTTTATGTTATTTTTAACGTTAGAACCCTAATAATCTTGATATTTTTGTATGAAATTTTTATAGGTTAATAATAACAATTCAACTCTTTTGCATTTAAAATAGTATAACTCCCTATCCACGAAAGATTTAAGTGTATGCTGCTAATCCCAGAGATTTAAGTAAAACCCTCCGGTGTTTAAATACTGATATCTAATCCTGTGTTATCTCCTCTGACACGTACATATCTTCTATTATTTATACAGTTACAGAAATATTTGATTCTACCTACCAAACATGATACGAGTCCATCTTTATGCAGTTAGATGCCAGCATTGTTCGTTATCAAACACTATCACTATTGTTTTTTAATATTAAGACCCAATGTACACTGCATTGATGTTTCTGCATTTAATTTCTGTGTTCGGTTATATTGAATAACCATTATGAAACTAAATGCACAAAAAAACCCAACCTTTTTTAAAAAGTGAGAATTCTGATTTGCAGTGAGATTTACAGTTCTTTTCACTCACCAAATGTTCATGGAATTGGATCTCATGTCGTTCATATTATTCGATCGTTACTAATAATGATGCCAAAAATTAAATCTAATTCTAAAATTAGTGTAATTTAAGTGCAACGTTTCTCAAATTGTGGGGCGTGCCTCCTAAAAGGGCGTGAACATGTCGAAAAGTCGAAAATAAAATATTTAAAATAATTATCAATTTACTAAAACGAAGCAAAACAAACATATTCTAAGGCAATAAAAAATAAAATACACATTCAAGCTGAAATAATAAAAATGGATCAGAACTGCACAAAATATTTAATAATAATTTATGAAATTTACAATAGGTTTATTATTACTAGTGATTCCCATGGGCTTGTTCATGCAAAAAATTTTATACTTATCTTGATAACTTGTATGGTTTATAATTAAAGTCGTATTGTAGTTTTAGTGTCAATGTACATTATTATTGCATTCAATATATTGTTATTGTAAGAGAGGGGGGGGGGCGGTGAAAATTATGACTGGACACTGGGTCGCTAATATTGAAAGAATGAGAAGAACTGTTTTTATCAAAGTTTCAAATTGTAATAAACGGCAAAAGACTTCAAAATTCTAACATTCTTCTCTCTCTCCCTTTATTGTTTCCAACATATTTCAACTGCCTATTTTAATGTTTAGTATTAAAATCCTTTTGTGTGTGTATTTTTTTTGTGTGTCTGATTAGAATATATATTAAAAATTTCTTATGCACGTGGCAATTTAGTGTATGATAATTATTATACATATAATTTGAAAAAGAAAAAATTTAAAAGAGTAATTTATTAAAATAATAAACCGTAAAATACTTGACAGATACAAATATGATACTCCGTAAATAACTCATTAAATAATAACAGAAACTGTAGCTATTTTCATAATGTTTTAGTAAACAGGATATAAATTCACACACACAACACACACACACAATGATGAATAATTTAGCTTATATATATGAAATCCTCGTACACAAACAGGAGGATAGAAAACTAAAAAAAAATTATTAATATTTTTGATGGCTCTTAATTATGTGTGTTAAAAAGAAGTGGTGTTTATTGATCGATCTGATAATTTTTTTGCTTTTAGGTCATAAAATTCCCGAAATGATTCAGATTAAAAAAATGAAGACATTGCTGCTGCCATCTATTGTCACAAATTATGACTATTTATTATAAATCTCGCATTACATATATAAAGATTATTTGCATGTACAGGAAAATATGTTTCCTTTTCAACAGCTGAGAAATACCTTAATTTGTTTTTAGAAACTGTTGTTCAAAATTCCGAAAAAAAAAATTTTTTCACACACTGAATCGAGAAATAATTTTAAATTTTAAAAAGAGAGTTGTGCGAAATCGATATTTCAAAATTGAACATTTAATTTTATAATAGAAGAAAATTTAGGAATGAAAGAAATGAACACTAAAATAAAAAAGAAACGAGTCTTACAGTAGTCGCATAGGGTGTGTAACATCTGACTTGTTATCATGGTAAATACGAAATAGTGACTTTAATCCTGAAAGAAATGAATCGGTTATGATTGGAAATAATTTTCTATCGAATAATTATATCTTTAATGGAAATTTTATTAAATTAACACAAAGAGTTATGCAGTTTTTTATCAAAAATATTTATTATTGTTCAATTGGGTGAAGAGTGGAGACAATAGATTTATGAAAATTTAAGTATGACGCATATACTTGTGATTTCAAAGTATTTAAAAGTCGTTGAAAAACGGCGTCAATAACAGTACCACTGTTAGTTGTCGAAACAATTCGATTAGTGTTCATTTCGAGCTTGAGGTCATCTTTCAGAAAAGCTATGAGCGGCTTAGCTTCTGGCAAACTGAAGTTAACGTTAAAATCACAATTCAAAATCATTTGAAGCGAGTGATAGTTTTTTTTATAAAAAAGAAGAGCAGGAACCACTTTTGGTATACGATAAAAGTACAAAATGCAGGAAATCTGTAATTTTTTTAACTGTTTGATTCGGAGAAATGTATGCGACCACCAAAATGACAAGACTTGCTGGTATGTGCGGTAGGCGGGCGTCTTAATTGCTACTACAGTTGGACCCCCAGACGAGGGTAGCGAAGAGACACCGTCAAGCGCATGCTTAAAAATTAGAAATATTAGAGAAAATCAAAAATACCCGTTTATTTAATTAGTTTTTTTTAATCGAGAAATCTTTTTATAATCACAATTAAAAATATATTGACAGCGACAGGAATTAACCTCGAAGTATGAAATTGATAAATATTTATTCATATAATTCCATATTACTTATTCCTATTTTTTAAGAACGATGAGCTTTGTCAGACGCTTAACAAGAAATATAATTGTTAATATATAGTTTACACATATATAAATATAACTTCAAATTTAACACACAACGAGCCCTGAGACGTTGACATTTGAGCGTAAGAATCACAACTTTATTCTGGATGAAGTCTAATAAGACTTGCTGGTATGTGCGGGTAGGCGGGCGTCTTAATTGCTAGTAGAGTTGGACCCCAAGACGAGGCTGGCGAAGAGACACCCCTAGGAGCTGAATTGGTCAAATCAAACAGCGCGCGCTTCCCCCGACTTCCTGTTACGCATTTCCGTCCCTTTTCACGAAATCACTCCAACAAATATCCAGCAACCGAGAGTAAAGATGTTACACATAAAAAAATGTGCGGGTTATAACTGAAGTACGTATTGTTTTTTGTTGTTTTTGCTAATTTCACCAGCGACGGGCTAGATGTACGTCTGCCGTTAGCCGTAGCTATGAGCATCATGCAGGTGACCATACGATTTAGCTTGGTTGGACCCCCATTTTGAAAGAGAACACCTTGGAGGTGGTCAAGGGTCTCCGGTCTCTCTTCTCTTTCCACCAAACTCACGAAGTATATAAGAGCATCGTAATTTCTACTAGTGATCAGGAGATACACGAAATAAAATTTTATTTCTGAGGATATTAACTGATACTTTTAGTTTCAACCTGTTCTCAATACACGTAGGTAACAAATTAAGAGAAAACTTGTTTATATATTGAGTTATTAATCGTTTATGTTCACTAGATCTCAGTGTTTGACGTCTTCTGCTCTAATGGGGCTGTGCATAGATATTTAATATTTGCAGACCTAGTATATTCCCTAGGAGATGGTATCACTTTTTTGTGCAGCCCCATGTAAGTACGTGAGCTCTGGCGATGCCATACCGTACTTAGGATTTTAATTTTGCCAAGAGCACCCAAGCCAAACAGGCACACTCAAGGGATTTTTCATGTACAATTATACGACATGGCGGCTGTCGATCTTCTGCATCATGAAAATCCAACGACTTGGGCCGTGGTCGAACCCGCAACCTTGGAGGCAGAAGGCCAGCGACAAACCAACCACGCTACCCAGACATTTGTAGGTAAGAATTTAGACAGAGTGCCTGATAGATTGACAGTGTTATTCATTACTTAGAGTCAATTTTGTATATAATTCGGTTACCTTTTTACGAGTAGTAAGAACTAATCGAAAGGTGCAATAAAGTAAAATTTTAATTTGTGCGTTCTTCCTAATCTCCACAGTGATGGTTCATTGTTACGTATAAGAGCTGGAAATTTTGAATGTTTCAGATACTTCGCCTTTTATTTAGTAAATATGCGAATAACAGATTTAGGCTATAAATGGTGACACTCTGGTAATTAACTATTTAAGATTTCGTGAGCAAATTTTATCTGGAACACTTTACTTTCTGGAAACAGGGGGAGGGGGATTTTTTAAATTACTTTTTCCAGGGTCTTCGGAGTCAGTATATTGTTAATAACAAGAAGAATGGAGCACTTAAAAATAAAAATATTTCGGATCTTAAAAGGATAAAAATGTAAAATTCGTAAATGGAAGAAGGCTGGTGACAGGGTCAGAATATCTATTTTAAAGTGGATTTACATATTTTCTGCAATTTTTGAAGTCCATATTCTGTCCCATGTCGGAATTATTGGTAACGAGATAGCAGACTCAATGCAGCAAAATGGCTGCCTCTTTAGACACTCCCCGGCTTGATATGCCATCTACAGCGATAGTTCTTCGATAGTTAAAAAAAAAGGGATATCTGGAGAGTTCTTCCTGAACATGTCTGGTACCCACGAAAGCGCCATGGTGATCCAACTCTTTGAAGGTCATAGAGGTCAGCAGACTTCTATATCTCGATTTGACAATGGATACTTGAGATATCTCCCCTTTGAACCTGGGCTAAAAGCTTTTAAGATCTGTACGAAGTGTAATGCTGCTCAGGCATCACCTGGACATACTATTTTACATTGTCTAAATTTTAACTTGGACGAGGTATTTTTTCAACCTCATTTATCTTGGATTTTTTAGAAGTAAACGGACTGTGATGGAGTTGGTCTAGTCTTAGAAAGCCAAACTAGGGATTAGAAACAATAGCAGCATATATAACCCGCACAGTCGTGAGAGATGGGTCTCAAAGAGTTAAGGATTAAAATTGAAATGACAGCTAAAAAGGCAAGTTTTCAGTTTTCAGGAGAGATGGGAGAATCTTTGCCGAATGCATTGTTGAGGTTGTAGAATCATGTCAATGATAACAATCCAATTCGCATGCTTGTCATGAGTTATGGAAGAAATCGTACCATCCGTCGTTGGGGACGCTTTAAAATGCTGATTGTTTTATTTTTTATCAAAAAATGGTAGAAATAAAATTAAATCATATTTTGGTGCAAAATGTTTCAGTGATAGAATATATTTGATTAAATTCGAAAATTAATATAATACTGCTAAAATCGAAGAACGCTTCTATTCCGAGTCATTTAGAAGTACCAATTAAAAATATGTATATATATATAATTATATATATCTATATTTATATATATCTATATTTATATCTATGTATCCATATTACCTATCTCTATATATATATATAAATTTTTTTCGCGTCGATGAAGATGAGATACTAAGGTGAAGAAATGAAAAGCGTTCAATCATAGAATTCAATACAAAAACAAATTTGTGTATAATGATCTTTTTATCGCGGTGTGCCAATCGAAATACTACGAAATTCCAATAAATATTGAGAAAAGAAAGATGAGGCTTGATTAATGTAATCTTTGAATGTTTAGTTAGAGTAAGAAAATTTTATAGAAATTTTCATTACCATCAAATGTAGATACAAAATTTAAAAAAAAAATATTTAATCGAATTCCCTGCATGACAGTAGAAGTTCGAAGAGGAAGTGTCAACTGAACTTCAATGCAGTTTGAAGACATTATCAATGATATACACCTGCTAATAAACTCGCTTTGAAAGATATGATTCGTCTTTTGAGTTTGCATTGATAATGAGATTCACATTATAGATTTTACGCTTTAGGTTGTAGAAAGTGGTTGAAGTCGATATAAAACTTCTACACACATAAATTTCATTGGCGAAGAATCATCTTAAGAGTTAGCTTTGAGATCTCTTAAAGATGAATCTACATGTATATAATACTTTTTTAATTTTCAAAATTATTTAATATGTTTTGAATATTTCTGAGAAACAAGTCTCATTGATTATTTGTTCAAAACAAATAAAGTGCGTCATCTTTTGCAGTGTTAAGTTTCATTCTTTTGTAATAAATATAAATTAAAAGTAAAAAAACTTTTTTAAAAACAAACTTTTATTTAAAAGCGCTAAAAAGAATAAAATAAACTTTTCCTTTAAAACTTTTTTTACTATCAACTTATAACGTCATTACACAATTTATATGATATAAAAGCTTGTCGCAAGATTTAAGTACTCGTATTTACTTAGTTTGAATTTTTAAAAATTAAAATCAGTCAGGTCAAGTTATTTATTTTACTTGTTTATCTACACAGGTAAATCTCGCGACAAGCTTTTATATCACATAAATTGTGTAATGACGTTATAAGTTGATAGTAAAAAAAGTTTTAAAGGAAAGTTTATTTTATTCTTTTTAGCGCTTTTAAATAAAAGTTTGTTTTTAAAAAAGTTTTTTTACTTTTAATTTATTTTTTACTTTTTAGTTATCGCTGGACAGGCTTCTTAGCCTGTTCAACTCATTCAACGTTGGTTCGCCATCCCTGGTTTAGCTGAATCAGTTCTCGCAAAAAGGGTATTAGACGAAAAACACAATCTTTTTAAATCCGTAATTTTTAAGCAATATTTTCAATCTTGGTGCAGATTTTGGATAATATTGTTCTACATACGAAAAAAAGGTTTCGTGAGATTATCTTCATAAATGACGAAGTCATTCAATGTTTAATTAAAATTTTGACTATTTTTTGAAAAATCTTAAAGAATATATTATTTATTTGAAATATTTTGAAGGTAAGGGTTATATTTCTCTAACATCTTCGAAGAAAAATCTAGTTATTTATTAAAAAACTTCAAAAGGCATTTCAAGATTTGTATTAATCAATAAAATTCTTAAAATTCAAAACGCATGTTGTAATCAAAAAAGCAAGTTTTATCAACTAATGATAATTTTTTGTTGGACATTGAATATCCTCTATGTAAGAATCTATTTTTTTTAATTGCTCAGGTCATCTTTAGAAACTTGATTTTGAAAAAATAATTAACCATCGCATTATTTTTATACAGTCCATGTATAACGAACCTCTATTTTGGGAATTTCTCTATTTTAAGAACTTTTTCCTGGAACCAAGCACATATTACTCTTTTCTTCGTAAAATAACTCCAAATTTAACGAAATTTTTCTTCGAAGATTCGATTTTTTTCTCTCCTTATTTTTAAAACATTTCAAGTCATTTTGCAAATTATTCTCTTTTGGTACATTTTATGGATATCAATAACCTTGAACAAGTTTTACAATATGCCTAACTCATCTAAAGAAACAAAATTGCCGTAATTTTCCAAACAAAAAAAACCTCAAATAAAATTAACAGATTCTATCTGTAATTAAATTTAAGGACACATGTGTCTTAGTGTGTGTTTAGATTACTGGTGATAAAATGAGGTATATTTAAATTACTTGCAGGCTTAAAATTAGAAAATTCATTTAAAAAATTCATTTATTTTAATTTAAAATTATTTTTTTAATTGAAAATACATTGCATTTCTGGATAATATTTTTCTCTTTTTGTTTTCCTAGTGGATTCCTTTTTGATGGGTAAGATATATAAAAAATGATCTTTCCGATTCTGTAATTATTTTTTGTCTGAGTTTCATAGATTAAAGTTAGATAAATTTTTTAAAGAATTTCCAGAATACTCCATCTCAGTTTAACTTGTCAGTGTTGAGAAAGGTATTTAATGTACCAATCTACTTGAAAAACAGCTTTACTTTTTTTGTTTTGGATTGAAATCCAAGTAAATAGATAGAAATTTGTAAAAAAAAAAATTGCATACATTGTAGAAATTAGCTTATTTTTTTTTACGTTGTAGAAATGTAATTATTTTTTAGACAAAGTTAATTAATACAGTCAATAGCGCAACGTTATGAAATTCCAGCTTGGCTGAAAATCGATTTTCGACGCCAACTTTTGTCATTGTTGTAATAATAACATAATTACACAACAATGTAGATATATCGAAGTTGGCGCCCAAAACTAGTTTAACGTTTTTAATTAATATATTTTTAATTAATTGCAATATCGGAATATAAATGGTCAAAGCATGCATTGTCATCCAATCTAAACGTGTATACAAAATTTCAGCTCAATGTTGTGAAGATAGCTTCAAAATTGAGTTGCAAGATTCCACCCGAACAAATTACATACATACATACATACATACAGTGTAAGTTAAATAAAAGCTTGTAATAATAAATTAAAAGTAAAAAAAACCTTTTTTTAAAAAAAAGCTTTTATTTAAACTCGCTAAAAAGAATAAAATAAATTTTTCTTTAAAACTTTTTTTACTATCAACTTAGAACGTCATTATACAATTTATATAATATAAAACCTTGTCGCGAGATTTACCTCTGCAGATAAACAAGTAAATTACAAAACTTGATCTGATTGATTTTAATTTTTAAAAATTTCAAACTAAGTAAATAAGAGTACTTTAATCTCGCGACGAGCTTTTATATCATATAAATTGTGTAATGACGTTATAAGTTGATAGTAAAAAAAGTTTTAAAGAAAAATTTATTTTATTCTTTTTAGCGAGTTTAAATAAAAGCTTGTTTTTAAAAAGGTTTTTTTACTTTTAATTTATTTTTAACTTTTTAGTTATCCCTGGACAAGTTTCTCAGTCTATTCATCTCATTCAACGCACCATTATTGCTAGGTGTTTGCCGGTTATTTTCGAACAGTCTAGCTATATGAATTCTCGCAAAAAGTGTACTAATCGAAAAACACAATTTTTTCTTAAATCCGTAATTTTTAAGCAATTTTTTCAATCTTCGTACAGATCTTGGGTAACATTGTCCTACACACGAAAAAAAAGTTTTATGAGATTTTCTTGATAAATGACGAAATTGTTAAATGTTTAATTAAAATTTTGAATATTTTTTGAAAAATCGTAAAAAAAAAGTTTTTGGCATTTATTATTTTAAATGACTGTTTCTAAAAAAGCAAAGCATGAGCTGTTTTAGTACGGAATGTCGATTCATTTAAACAAAAAAAAATTCAAGCGCAATGATAAAAACGCATCGATTTTGTCTTATTTAAAAACAAGATATCAATCATTGGCATTACCAAGTAATTTTAGCGCGTTTTTCACATGTAGTATTTTACAATAATGCAACTAATGAACTTTTTACTAACAGAAAGTAGTGCTGTACTAAAAAAAACAAATTTAAAAATGATTAAATTTAATTATGATTTGGCTCATCTTGGGCACAAATGCGACCCAAATGCCGAAAACCCGAGGTCAATTGGTTGCTTATTGGCTGAGAAAAAGGTACGACAAAATATGGAACGAAGACGAAGACGAAATTTGCGTCCTAATAGCTCTTTTGTTCCACTACGTGAAAAACGCGTTAAAAAATCGTAAGAAATACAAATATTAATATTTTGTAAAAAACATTATACCGTATCGGGACGAAATAAATGATCTTTCCTATTCTGCAATTATTTTTTGTCTGAGTTTCATGGATTAAAGTTAGATAAATTTTTTAAAGAATTTCTACAATGCTCCATCTCAGTTTAACTTGGCAGCGTTGAGAAAGGTATACAATGTACCAATCTACTTGAAAATAGCTCTACTTTTTTTGTTTTGAATTTAAATCCAAGAAAATAGATAGAAATTTGTAAAAAAATTTCATACGTTGTAGAAATTAAATTATTTTTACTTTGTAGAAATGTAATTATTTTTTAGACAAAGTTAATTAATACAATCAATAGAGCAACGTTATGAAATTCCAGTTTGGCTGAAAACCGATTTTCGACGCCATTTTTCCTATACATATTTCGTTCGGGAAATGTCATGAATACTGAAAAAATTTCCAACTCTGATTCTAACCAAACTTAATATTCTTATGTGAAATAAAATTCTGATCACGAAAATATGTAGCGGTCTTCAAAATTCGAATTAGATCAAAAGTTATTGCAATTATTATTTTTCACATATTTCCGATATTTGGCTCAGAGGATGTCAAGTATAACGAAAAAATTTCCATCTCTGATTCTAACCAAACTCAAAATTCTTATGTAAAATCCAACGCTGATCACGAATATATGTAGCGCTTTTCAAAATTTCAATTAGATGAAAAGTTATTGCAATTATTATTTTTAACATTTTACCGATATTAGGCTCGAGAGATGTCATGAATACCGAAAAAATTTCCAACTCTCATTCTAACCAAACTTAATATTCTTATGGGAAATCCAAACCTGATCACGAAAATATGTAGTACTCTTTAAAATTCCAATTCTATCAAAGTTATTGCAATTATTATTTTTTACGTTTTTCCGATATTTGGTTCCGGAGATGTCATGAATACCAAAAAAGATCCAACTCCTATTCTAAGCAAACTCAATATCCTTAAATAAAATCCCACGCTGATAACGAATATATATAGCGCTTTTTAAAATTTAAAGTACATCAAAAGTTATTGCACTTATTTTTTTCCCACATTTATCCGATATTTGGCACGATAAATGTCATGAATACCGAAAAAATTTCCAACTCTGATTCTAACCAAAATTAATATTCTTATGTGAAATAAAACGCTGATCACGAATATATGTAGCGCTTTTTAAAATTCGAATTAGTTTAAAAGTTATTGTAATTATTTTTTTTCATATCAGAGGATCAAGTATACCGAAAAAATTTCCTTCTCTGATTCTAACCAAACTCAAAATTCTTATGTAAAATCCAACGCTGATCACGAATATATGTGTAGCTCTTCAAAATTACAATCAGATTAAAAGTTATTGCACTTATTATTTTTCACATTTTTCCGATATTTGACTTGAGAGATGTCATGAATACCGAAAAATATTCCAACTTTGATTCTAACCAAAATTTATATTCTTATGTAAAATCCAATGCTGATCACGAATATATGTGTCGCTTTTCAATGTTCTAATTTGATGGAAAGGTATTGCAATTATGATTTTTCACATTTACCCGATATTTGGCTCGGGAGATATCATGAATACCGAAAAAACTTTTAATTCTGAATCTGACCAAACTTAATATTCTTATGTAAAATTCAACGCTGATCACGAACATATCTGTAGCTTTTCAAATTCCAATTAGATCAAAAGTTATTTCAATTATTATTTTTCCCATTTTACCGATATTTGCTTGGGAGATGTTATGAATACCGAAAAAATTTCCAACTCTATTTCTAACCAAACTTTAAATTCTTATGTAGAATCCAACACTGATCACGAATATATGTAGCTCTTTTCAAATTTCGAATTAGATCAAAAGATATTGCAATTATTATTTTTCACATTTTTCCGACATTTTGCTCAGGGATGTCAAGTACACCGTAAACATGTCCATCTCTGATTCTAACCAAACTCAAAATTCTTATGTAAAATCCAACGCAGATCTCGAATATATGTGTCGATTTTCGAAATTGCAATTAGATCAAAAGTTATTGCAATTAATATTTTTCACATTTTTCCGATATTTTGTTCGGGAGATATCATGAATACTGAAAAAATTTAGAACTCTGATTTTAACCAAACTGAATATTCTTATGTAAAATCCAACGCTGAAAACGAATATTTGTAGTACTTTTCAAAATTTCAATTTGATCAAAAGTTATTGTAATTATTATTTTTCACAACCTTTCCGATATTTGCCTCGGATTTTCACGAATACCGAAAATATGAATTCGATTTGATTTGAAAAATTTGATTTGAAATATCAGGGAATGCATAGTATTTGTTTTACAATGCCAATTTCAATGTAGTAGGGTTCGAAAACAAAATCTTTAAAAAGTCAAACGAAATCCTAAATGATACAAATTTTTAACAATCAAAGAGTTTTTCTTAAAAAAAAGTACAGTTTTCAATATCTCTACATATACATTACTGTTCAATTTACATTTTGGATTCTTTCGGAGGAAATACATAACCACAGAACTCTTATCAAACAGAATAATACTAAAACAGAATACAGTACCGTAGAATACAGATATCTTTTCTCAGAATACAGCAGCGTAACCTAACAGAAAAGTGATAAAATCAATTTTCGTTTTCATAATTTTTACGGTAAAAGAGGACAGAAAGTTTGACTTTTTTATTAGAAGTAGTTAATGAGGAAACGTTAATAATATTAGAAAAAACTATTTATATATCGAATGCAGATAATTTCCAAGCACCCAATATATTTTATACTGTCCGGTTGGTCGAAAACATCACTTGATGATTAAGGTGTTAAAAATATAAGAGTTCCATCATTCTTGGAAACTTCTCAGCATCCTATAAAACACCTATATCTCAGACATCCTATCATCTCAGTTTGTTCTAAACTATTCTCTGAAGTCAATTCTACAAGAGAGCAGGACATCTATCGAAGATAAAGGTTTTGTGAAGAGGAAGTATCCGATGAGTAGGCGACGAATGCTCGTGCAACTTCCCTGTTTTTAAATAAATTAAGTTATCGATCAAGGCCAATTACAGGGGGAGAATAGAACTTGAAAATGGGTCAAGGGCTGTAGAACCATAAAATCGAATGACCCACCAACAGTTCATCTGCATTTCAATAAAAGCTAAATAGTTGACAATAAACAAGTTTGTGATCCATACCGTAGTAAAATAGACAGACATGCTGAGTTTAACAATTTTTACAGAAGTGGTTGAAGTTATCGAGCAACTAATAATTTTCATTCCACAAAGCGAATTTGCATAGGCATTACGGAGTTCCAATATAGAGCAGAGGGAAAGTAATGGGGCAGACTTAAAAAAGGGCGAGGGGGAGCCAGTGGTAAGAAAAGTCATTGTTTGGGGAATTTTATTCACTCTGAACGAGTGTATCATACACATACTTGGCATAAAAGGTTACAATAATTTGAATTTTAAAACGTTTTACATCAAAATTTATGTGTGCCCAAAATATAACATTTTGAACTGTCAGAAATTTTTATAACTCTATTTTAAATCATTAATACTAATAAAATCTTTCTTGGTGCATCCCACATATATAAATATTTGACTCAATGAAAATGATGTTCAAGACCATCCTCCTTAGTTATCTCTCAGACAGAGTCCCGAGATACTGCAATTAAAGGTTTCCTTTTCCGAAATTCTTAAATTTCATAACCCTAAAATAAAATATTAGCTGAATAGAACAATTCTTACTTTTCTGAATTTCAAGCTGCGCTTCAATTTTAAATACTGAAATATTTCAACTCCAAGACAAAAAAATTAGATGTCTCCCTCTAAGTAGATACTTTATATTATATTCTTGAGTTATAATTTTTGTTTTAAAATTCTTTTAATTTCCCATAAAAAATTCTATTTTTCTTTAATCCTCCCGAACAGGGGCTGATAGGCATTGTTCCCAAATTAGGTTCACATTAGTCTAATATATTGTGAAGAAAATTATCATGTTTTTTGGGATGGCTTCACTAGAACTCACAAACATTCAGAATTCGAGGGGTTCATATGTTTTGAAACGAAAAACGTCTAGCCTTTCTAGCCTTTAAAATTCGAAGGTGGATAATATCTGCCATTATGAAATTTTAAGATCTATTTCTTTTCATCCCTCTTAAAAGTAGAATACAAATGACGAGGAAGTAGGAGCAGAGCAAAAGTATATTTCAATTACGAATCAAATTCGGAAAGGTTTTTTTCTTCTTTGTAATGAGGCTGCCGATATGTAATTTCCATTTCATACCTAGTACATTCTGCAGGAACTGTTATTTGGTAGGCAGAATACGTAGTACTTGATTCATAAAATCGCCAATTTGGGGCGCTATTTCGTCGAGATTGGTTGAAAAACACCAACTCTTGGCATCTTTCTTTAAAAACAGATTTCGATATCAATTAAGCAAGTTCAAAACTACAATACAAAAAAAAAAAAATAAGTTGGATTACCCCCTCCTCCGGAATTTTGTACCATTTCAGAACTGTGCTTTGAATTAAAAGTGATACTAGTGGATTTATTTGAATTATTTAAATTGACCAATCAGGTGTGTCTGCGCAGTAGGTCCTAAATTTTGCGCGATTTGAGTGTTACGTCACTGTATTTAAACAACAAATAGCAATAGGAATTACGCCATATTGTTTTTCGATTTGGCAATGTAAGTACGAAAAATTTATATAACATTTCTTTTGAGTAAATATTTATCCCCGTTCAATTGAGAAAACTGAATATTGTGGGCTGCAAATACGAGCAAAGATTTCTTCAAGACATAGAAAAAGTTTTATTTAGAATTTGGTGCATACATTTCGTATTTTTATTGGAGGTAAACATTACCATCAAAGTCCTGATATTATTTATGTAATGCACTTTAGTTTTTCTGATAGTTTTGTGTCTCCAATAATATCAATTAAAGACAGGATATTTGCTGTACGGGTTCAACAGATATCTCTCCGTCTTATAGAAATTAATTACATTTCATACACATAAATTAATACATTTCTGAAATTTCCTTTCAAATATTAGATTAATTTTTGTCAGTGTTCATATTGCGTTTTGCTCATATGATTAGCTCATCACTCCGCAACACGTTAAAGTAGTATTAATATAATTCTTATAAGTATTTTATGCTTTAAAAACAATAGGTGTACATTAAGTATGTGAATCTTGATGCATTTAATAAAAACATATAACCCTCTATCTTCTTAATTATATTTGCAGGAACATTTTGTTATCCCGTAAGATTACAAATAATATTTCTGATAGTTATATCCAGAAACACCAGTATGAAAAATTTGACTTGCACCTCCTAAAATATCCCATTATAAATATTTAACTTAAAAGTTTATAAGGCATCAAAAAAAGAATTTCTGAAGCACTTAGTTCGCCGATTCTGAGCAATTTAGTATTAAATTATGAAATAGTTTTATATGAAATGTATGCTTCAGTTTCAATTTGTTTAGGTTAATATGTGTGCAATAGCAATGAAAAGGATATTAATTTATCGAAAACAAAATGGACTCAACATATAAAACTATAAATGTGAATAGCTTTCTTGACGTTTGAGAATGAAATCGCCAAATATTGGCAGGAAGCACGCTACCCCAAAGAGTTTGGCGCAACCTTTGGCCTATTAAACAACATCTTTTGCGAATTTGATTTGAAATATCAGGGAATGTATAGTATTTGTTTTACAATGCCAATTTCAATGTAGTAGGGTTCGAAAACAAAATCTTGAAAAAGTCAAACGAAATCCTAAATGATACAAATTTTTAACAATCAAAGAGTTTTTCTTAAAAAAAAGGTACAGTTTTCAATATCTCTACATATACATTACTGTTCAATTTACATTTTGGATTCTTTCGGAGGAAATACATAACCACAGAACTCTTATCAAACAGAATAATACTAAAACAGAATACAGTACCGTAGAATACAGATATCTTTTCTCAGAATACAGCAGCGTAAACTAACAGAAATGTGATAAAATCAATTTTCGTTTTCATAATTTTGACGGTAAAACAGGACAGAAAGTTTGACTTTTTGTTAGAAGTAGTTAATAAGGAAACGTTAATAATAAGAACAAAAAACTTTTTATATATCGAATGCAGATAATTTCCAAGCACCCAATATATTTTATACTGTCCGGTTGGTCGAAAACATCACTTGATGATTAAGGTGTTAAAAATATAAGAGTTCCATCATTCTTGGAAACTTCTCAGCATCCTATAAAACACCTATATCTCAGACATCCTATCATCTCAGTTTGTTCTAAACTATTCTCTGAAGTCAATTCTACAAGAGAGCAGGACATCTATCGAAGATAAAGGTTTTGTGAAGAGGAAGTACCCGATGAGTAGGCGACGAATGCTCGTGCAACTTCCCTGTTTTTAAATAAATTAAGTTATCGATCAAGGCGAATTACAGGGGGAGAATAGAACTTGAAAATGGGTCAAGGGCTGTAGAACCATAAAATCGAATAACCCACCAACAGTTCATCTGCATTTCAATAAAAGCTAAATAGTTGACAATAAACAAGTTTGTGATCCATACCGTAGTAAAATAGACAGACATGCTGAATTTAACAATTTTTACAGAAGTGGTTGAAGTTATCGAGCAACAAATAATTTTCATTCCACAAAGCGAATTTGCATAGGCATTACGGAGTTCCAATATAGAGCAGAGGGAAAGTAATGGGGCAGACTTAAAAAAGGGCGAGGGGGAGCCAGTGGTAAGAAAAGTCATTGTTTGGGGAATTTTATTCACTCTGAACGAGTGTATCATACACATACTTGGCATAAAAGGTTACAATAATTTGAATTTTAAAACGTTTTACATCAAAATTTATGTGTGCCCAAAATATAACATTTTGAACTGTCAGAAATTTTTTTATAACTCTATTTTAAATCATTAATACTAATAAAATCTTTCTTGGTGCATCCCACATATATAAATATTTGACTCAATGAAAATGATCTTCAAGACCATCCTCCTTAGTTATCTCTCAGACAGAGTCCCGAGATACTGCAATTAAAGGTTTCCTTTTCCGAAATTCTTAAATTTTCATAACCCTAAAAATAAATATTAGCTGAATAGAACAATTCTTACTTTTCTGAATTTCAAGCTGCGCTTCAATTTTAAATACTGAAATATTTCAACTCCAAGACAAAAAAATTAGATGTCTCCCTCTAAGTAGATACTTTATATTATATTCTTGAGTTATAATTTGTTTTAAAATTCTTTTAATTTCCCATAAAAAAATTCTATTTTTCTTTAATCCTCCCGAACAGGGGCTGATAGGCATTGTTCCCAAATTAGGTTCCCATTAGGGTAATATATTGTGAAGAAAAGTATCATGTTTTTTGGGATGGCTTCACTAGACACTCGCAAACATTCAGAATTCGAAGGGTTCATAAGTTTTGAAACGAAAAACGTCTAGCCTTTAAAATTCGAAGGTGGATAATATCTGCCATTATGAAATTTTAAGATCTATTTCTTTTCATCCCTCTTAAAAGTAGAATACTAATGACGAGGAAGTAGGAGCAGAGCAAAAGTATATTTCAATGACGAGTCAAATTCGGGAAGGTTTTTTTCTTCTTTGTAATGAGGCTGCCGATATGTAATTTCCATTTCATACCAAGTACATTCTGCAGGAACTGTTATTTGGTAGGCAGAATACGTAGTACTCGATTCATAAAATCGCCAATTTCGGGTGCTATTTCGTCTAGATTGGTTGAAAAACACCAACTCTTGGCATCTTTCTTTAAAAACAGATTTCGATATCAATTAAGCAAGTTCAAAACTACAATACAAACAAAAAAAAAATAAGTTGGACTACCACCTCCTCCCAAATTTTGTACCATTTCAGAACTGTGCTTTGAATTAAAAGTGATACTAGTGGATTTATTTGAATTATTTAAATTGACCAATCAGGTGCGTCTGCGCAGTAGGTCCTAAATTTTGCGCGATTTGAGTGTTACGTCACTGTATTTAAACAACAGATATCAATAGGAATTACGCCATATTGTTTTTCGATTTGGCAATGTAAGTACGAAAAATTTATATAACATTTCTTTTGAGTAAATATTTATCCCCGTTCAATTGAGAAAACTGAATATTGTGGGCTGCAAATACGAGCAAAGATTTCTTCAAGACATAGAAAAAGTTTTATTTAGAATTTGGTGCATACATTTCGTATTTTTATTGGAGGTAAACATTACCATCAAAGTCCTGATATTATTTATGTAATGCACTTTAGTTTTCCTGATAATTGTGTGTCTCCAATAACATCAATTAAAGGTAGAATATTTGCTGTAAGAATTCGAGAGATATCTCTCCGTCTTATAGAAATTAATTACATTTCATACACATAAATTAATACATTTCTGACATTTCCTTTCAAATATTAGAATAATTTTTTTCAGTGTTCATATTGCGTTTTGCTCATATGATTAGCTCATCACTCCGCAACACGTTAAAGTAGTATTAATATAATTCTTTTAAGTATTTTATGCTTTAAAAAAACAATAGGTGTACATTAAGTATGTGAATCTTGATGCATTTTATAAAAACATATAACCCTCTATCTTCTTAATTATACTTGTTGGAACATTTTGTTATTCCGTAGGATTACAAATATTATTTCTGATAGTTATAATCACAAAAACCAGTATGAAAATTTTGACTTGCACCTCCAAAAATATCCCATTATAAATATTTAACTTAAAAGTTTAAAAGGCATCAAAAAAAGAATTTCTGAAGCACTTAGTTCGCCGATTCTGAGCAGTTTAGTATTAAATTATGAAATAGTTTTATATGAAATGTATGCTTCAGTTTCAATTGTTTAGGTTAATATGTGTGCAATAGCAATGAAAAGGACATTATTTTATCGAAAACAAAATGGACTCAACATATAAAACTATAAATGTGAATAGCTTTCTTGACGTTTGAGAATGAAATCGCCAAATATTGGCAGGAAGCACGCTACCCCAAAGAGTTTGGCGCAACCTTTGGCCTATTAAACAACATCTTTGGCGAATTTGATTTGAAATATCAGGGAATGTATAGTATTTGTTTTACAATGCCAATTTCAATGTAGTAGGGTTCGAAAACAAAATCTTGAAAAAGTCAAACGAAATCCTAAATGATACAAATTTTTAACAATCAAAGAGTTTTTCTTTAAAAAAAGGACAGTTTTCAATATCTCTACATATACATTACTGTTCAATTTACATTTTGGATTCTTTCGGAGGAAATACATAACCACAGAACTCTTATCAAACAGAATAATACTAAAACAGAATACAGTACCGTAGAATACAGATATCTTTTCTCAGAATACAGCAGCGTAAACTAACAGAAATGTAATAAAATCAATTTTCGTTTTCATAATTTTGACGGTAAAACAGGACAGAAAGTTTGACTTTTTGTTAGAAGTAGTTAATAAGGAAACGTTAATAATAAGAACAAAAAACTTTTTATATATCGAATGCAGATAATTTCCAAGCACCCAATATATTTTATACTCTCCGGTTGGTCGAAAACATCACTTGATGATTAAGGTGTTAAAAATATAAGAGTTCCATCATTCTTGGAAACTTCTCAGCATCCTATAAAACACCTATATCTCAGACATCCTATCATCTCAGTTTGTTCCAAACTATTCTCTGAAGTCAATTCTACAAGAGAGCAGGACATCTATCGAAGATAAAGGTTTTGTGAAGAGGAAGTACCCGATGAGTACTTCCCTGTTTTTAAATAAATTAAGTTATCGATCAAGGCGAATTACAGCGGGAGAATAAAACTTGAAAATGGGTCAAGGGCTGTAGAACCATAAAATCGAATGACCCACCAACAGTTCATCTGCATTTCAATAAAAGCTAAATAGTTGACAATAAACAAGTTTGTGATCCATACCGTAGTAAAATAGACAGACATGCTGAGTTTAATAATTTTTACAGAAGTGGTTGAAGTTATCGAGCAACAAATAATTTTCATTCCACAAAGCGATTTTTCGTAGGCATTACGGAGTTCCGATATAGAGCAGAGGGAAAGTAATGGGGCAGACTTAAAAAGGGCGATTGTGAGCCAGTTGTAAGAAAAGTCATTGATTGGGGAATTTTATTCACTCTGAACGAGTGTATCATACACATACTTGGCAAAAAATGTTACAATAATTTGAATTTTAAAACGTTTTACATCAAAATTTATGTGTGCCCAAAATATAACATTTTGAACCGTCAGAAATTTTTTTATAACTCTATTTTAAATCATTAATACTAATAAAATCTTTCTTGGTGCATCCCACATATATAAATATTTGACTCAATGAAAATGATCTTCAAGACCATCCTCCTTAGTTATCTCTCAGACAGAGTCCCGAGATACTGCAATTAAAGGTTTCCTTTTCCGAAATTCTTAAATTTTCATAACCTAAAA
>BMAO01009740.1:0-20615 GCA_019973975.1 Trichonephila clavata | reverse complement strand
CCAAGTAGGTTTCCAAGTTATCGATATATACATCAAATAAAACTAATAATTGTTAAAGTAAGTTAGTACAAAACAGGGCTATAAACATGGTTTACCTTTGGGAACCTTTAAGAATATAAATATAATATTTTAAAAAGCTCCTGTGAAATTAAATTATAGAACCAATTTGTTACGTGTTACCTGTAAGAACATCAAGTACATCAGAACAGATTCACCGAAATGTTTCATTATTGTTTATATAGTTAAGCTGTTTAGTAGATATCCAATTAACTGGATTACTATATATTACAGATTTACTTTCTATAAGCAATTCCAAAATAATAATTCTTTTCATAAATCTGAGCTACATGGTAAATAAATTAATATTTTTGAGATATTCTATGAAAATACTAGATATTCACAAAGTTAAATTTCCTCATACGTTTGTACCGCCAATATTAAAATTAAAATTTTGTTACACTTTAAATGTTAGTATTAGTATAAAAGCTTCCGTTACTGTTTCTACATATAGAAAATTTTATAAAGAGAGAGAGAGCGCACACATTACACAAATTTTCTCAAAAGTATAACTATTATTAAAAATAGTATACAGTATATATTATTTAAACAATAAAAATAAATTAACTCTAAACGTACTTTTTGATTTTGAAGATCTGTTATAACTTAAGTTATTAATAAAATAATAAAGGTTCTTTTACTATTTTACTATTACAACATGTTCACTAATTCCTTAAGAGGACTCGGTACCCCCAAAATAGTTCGAACTACCATTTTTTTTATTTAATCTTGTTTTTAGTATTATTATCTTTCGATTGAAAGAAAATTTTGCATGTCGGAAAGTTAGAAGTTGAATAAAACTTCATTTGAAAAATTTAAATTAACAAATTAGGCAATTCAACCACGCCCCCTTTTTAGAAAAAAACTCAAAGTTTTGAAAAAAAAATCTATTTTAAAAAGAGAAATAATAACTATAAAAAAGGCGTAATATATAAAGTGTGCATGTAAAATTTTTGAATTAAGGCATTTTATTAAATAATTTTATAAATTCGGTTCTTATTCCTCATATGCTTTTTCTTACAACTATATAGTACTTATAGTACTATGTGAAGTAGTACAACTATATAGTACTTATGTGAAGAAAAAAGCTAAAATTTCTGTCACGTAAAAAAAAACCTTTTCCAACATTATTCTTGAACTTACTTGTGTAATTAGTACTCTCTGGATAGCACGGAAGAAGACTTCATATGAAAAAATGTTGACGCTAGCGCGATTTCGAAGTCAGCTGTAACAATGTGAATGAGAATCATTTTCGAAACGTGATACTGATTGTTAAAGTAGTTATAAATTCATGTATGTATTTGAAAGTTTTCAAAAATACAGGTAAATAAATTAATTATTAACTTCTTATATTATTTCTCATTAAATTTTTTTAAAAAGTTTCTTAACTATCAGATATTGTTAAACATTTATACATTTTTTTTTTTTTTTTAAAAAACGTTTTTTGAATTTGGGGGCTGCTTAGGATCGTGGACAACATTTTTCCACAAAAACATTTCAAGAATTTAGAGTGCAGCTTAAAATCGATGGCGGCTTTGATTCGAGTAAATACGGTATTTGATCTAAGCTTTGTTTAGGGTAATTTAGTATAATCTTATATATATGTAATGTCTCCCTCTAGCCTTCTTTAAATTAAATCCTTTAAATTATTTTTCTAATTCTTTGGTACGAGACTGTGATAATCTTAATCGTAATCTAATTGCTTGCACGCATTTGCACCCAATCACGACTTCTGGTAGAAAAGAGTCGTACGACCTTCACCGCCAGTATAAAAGCTCAGAGCGCTGGGTGCTCTCTCTCTTTTTTGTTCTTTGTCTGCGCGCCAATAACATGGCATTGTCAGCGCCTGCTTTAGCTTATGTGTTTTTGTGTTTGTGCATATTCGTTAATTATTATAAATGAGCTTGAATATCATATATTTGTGAACCTGAATAAAGATTAAAACCAAGAAGATGTAGTTATCTGTATCCAGAAATTCCCATCGACATAAACAATATCAACAAGAAATCGGCCTTGACTACGACATTATATATATATATATATATATATATATATATATATATATATATATATATATATGCTTCATAATTTAGAATAAAAATCTAATAGGCTTAGTGATATATATGAACTCTGATTATTTACTCTTAGTAATAGATCAGGCTACCACATTATATATACAGTCGGACCACAATTTAAGGTAACGCCAAATCTCAAAAAGAATTCGTTATACCAGTGTTTCTCAAACTTTGAATACTTGCGATCCAATTTTCAATCAGAACTTTCCTCGCGCCCCCCTCCACATATAATAACAATGCATTGAATTCAATAATAATGTATCTGACGCTGAACGATACGATTTTAATTATAAACCGCTCATATTATCAATATAAGTATTAAATTTTGTATATAGCAAGTCTATAGGAGTCACTAGTAATTATTAATCTTGCTCTTAACTTAGTATTGTAATGTAATTATTAAATGCATTGTGCTGTACTGATGCATTTTTAAGTATATTATATCTCTGTAAATGTGTATTTTACTTTTAAAATGTAAGAATGTATTGTGCTTCCTTTCCGTAAATTTGTAATTTCTCTAAAATCTTTTATTTTTGACTTTTCGATACGCTTGCACCCCCCTGTGAAGTAATCATGCCTTTCTAAAGGGGCGCGCCCCACAGTTTGAAAATCTCTTTATACAAAAAATTCGTTAAATAAAAATTTATTTTCAGTATTCCAGACTCTTTGTTTCAGGAAAACTGTTTGCAAAATAGAGGTTCGTAAAATGCAGGTCCGACTGTCTCTCTATCTACATATATATTGGTTTTTCATTCAGTTATAACTCAATTGATTAAATGTCTTCTATTTCCTGTCCATATACGTAACATACTGTAACGGTTACCTTAATTTTCAGAGTTATGTGAATAAATAGAACGACTACCATGAATATGATTTGGAAGCTTCAATTTATATAAAAATGTATGTTAATTTTCCATTGGTGGGAATGAAACACGCTTTGTGTGTGTCCTGTGTGTCTTCTTTAGATAACTTCGATTATATATTCTAAGGAATAAAAAAATTGTTTAAAGTGGATAAAAATTTAAATGAGAAGACTAATTTATATATATTAAAAGTCTTTTTTTTTACAACAAAAGACTTACAATTCTTCGAAAACCTAATACATCCAAATTTGGTTAGAATAAAATATTTAAATTTAAATACACCTCTCATATATCAATCACCCTTTTTATTACGAAGTATTACTGAACACAACAAATTATTTTACAAGATTACTCTGTCAATTCTATATTTATAGTGGCACATTTTGGACAAATACTGACCAAAATTACCAAATGCAATCATTTTAAAAAAGGAGCCTAAAGTGGCACACACAGTAAATTTCATATTTCGAACTCCCCAAACAGTCTCATATTTAGAACGTTCGATAAAAGGGTGTGCCTAAACTAGAGAAAGTTTTTTTTATCACCGTGTCTACTAGCGTAAGCGATCAGTTTTTAGGGGTCGCCTTAAAACAACCCGTTTAATCAATTACGTAATAGCGAAGTACACTATCACCCGGATATATATCACCCAGAGAAAAACTACTTGCGGCAGTTTATAGAGCAAGATGGGAGCGTATAAAAACAGTGGGAAAGTGAGAGAGAGCGAGAGAATTTATTTGAAGTTGATGATGAGTAAATTGTGTGTGCCGACCTGGGTTTTATAAATAATGACATCCTTTTAAAAGTATACGCCTAGAGTTACTGACGTCACCCAATTTCACACTTCCCGGATGTGATAATGACGCCCTCTTGTGTTGACGTTTATGAGCCTTTAAATGCGTCCTGTGTTATACACTCTATTGGTCGCATCAATGAAAGTGTTATGAGACCTGATTGGAAGCATTTCCTGACACTACTCATGGCCACTAGTGCCCAGATAACGAAACTAGGTAAATGTTTCGTAAATGAGAGGTTTCGATTTACGAAATTTATTTTGAAGAAAGTAAACAGTGACACATATGCATATCAGTCTTAAACCCAGTGATAGCAATTGCTTTGCAAACAATGCCTTGATTTTTTTATAGTATCATCAACACTAGATATTGTGAAATCTCATTAAAATCGAAAGGCTTAAGATGAAATATCGGTTAACTAACACGAAATAATACAACGGTTCCGACAAATTACAATGTATTTTCATGCATTTTTAACACGAAATGAAAAACGCTTAAGGCGATATGGTACCATCATCACATTTTTTTTATTTTTAATATTTGATATTTGGTTTTAATTGTATTTCATAAAGGGTTAATATTTAATAATAATTCCATACAAAAATTTTTAATTTGTTGCAAAATGTTTGTAAAATTTAAATTTTTTAGCTATTTTAAACATTTTTTAAATTTCTAAGGCATTTTTTAAAATATGTCTTTTCTTTCAAATTTTTTTTTCTAAGTACTTATAATATACTACATAAAACTGTGCATGGGTTTTTTTCTGCTGCTGCTCTAAAATTTCTTTTTAATTTTTTTATAGTGAAACCTTAGAAAAATCTAAAAAAACAATAATTTTGATTTTGAAATTTTTTAGAAAAAGTATTAAACATGTTACAGTATAACAACACAGTTACAACCATGCACAGTTTTATAAAACATACAGTTCAGAACATGTATAAAAAATTTCAAACCCGTACTTCAATTATCAAAAAAGCCTTAGGGTTTTGAATAACAGTATATGTACAAAAATTCAACATGGAGAAATATGAGTTTGAAGTTTTCATTCCATGAATAGCATGATATAATATTCATCGAATAGTCTGAAACTTTTATGAAATGTTAATTAGTTTTTTTTTAAAACTGCTTACCTTAAGAAATTGCACAAATGTAGAACAATACTGCCATATTCATTATACTGCCATAATGAATATATAGAAGAAAACGAGTGAAAGATCATTATTTCATAAAACTTTATCATAATAATTATAAAAAAAAATACACACACTTCAGAGCTAATTCCATGCTCAGAGCTAATGCACAACATGTACAAAAGATGTTATGAATTTATTTTTTATTTCCATGATTTTAAAAGCCTTCGCATGTTAAATATTGTACACGAAAGAAAACAAAATCAAATAACCATTTATAAGTAAAATATATCAAAATCTAAGAACTGTATATATGCATTTTTTTAAATAAATATCTTAAAATATTTTAATAATAAAAGTGTTGAATTTCACACACATGGGATATATATATATCCCCAAAAACCAATATATAAAAATGGGAGAGTTTTTCTATTCTTGGAAATTAGATTTTTAATTATATGAGTTATCAAAATGAGATTTAGTATTTGTGTTTTGGGAGAATCCATTTTGAAGCTTTAATTTCATTCATAATAATATAATAAAAATTACAAACAACTTTTAAATCTTGACCAAATCCATTTGCTCTTCCCCCAATAAATAATTCACAAACTAGAATTTTTGCATGAATTGCACAATTCTTTCTTGAAATGATTTTTTTACTGCATAATAATGTCAGTCTCATTGATACGCAGTAGAAAAATAATTAATTCATTTTTTATCAGGCTCTTTTCTAGCAGATAATCTGAAATGTGGGCAGTGGTAGTTGCTGTCCAGCATCAAATATTACTCCATAACTTGGTAAAAAAATGCAGATAAAGCTTTGAAATTTTGCTGGCATATTTAGAAAGAATCGGGGTGACAAATAAGCCAATAAAAAATTTCGACAGGTTGATGATTTTTAGGGTACCATATCGCCTTAAAGCGAAAAGGCTTAAGATGAAATATCGGTTAACACGAAATAATACAACGGTTCCGACAAATTACAATTGTATTTTCATGCATTTTAACACGAAACGAAAATCGCTTAACATGAAAAAATTTGTTTACTAGGAATGAACAATACAGTAGAACATCGTTTACCCGAACGTTTATTATTCGGAGCGTCAAATATCCGGACTTTTTTTTTCTCAACTACATTACTGTTTATGAATACGTTTTCGAACAGTCCAATGCCCAACACTTGTTTCGCGTGAGGACAAAAGTGACGGGAAACCCAAAGTCAGGGATATTTGGGGAATTTCAGTTGTGTGATTTGGTAAACATCTGCGCGGAATATTAGGTCAGTTTGTTTCCAAGAGAGAGGGGGTGTATATGTGCTCTTTTGTAGATAGTGACTTCCGTTCAAGAAGTATCCGACCCTGTGCACGATGAAACGGATGAAGACGGGGACAAAAACAACAACAGATGTAGCAAGGGTTCATTAAATGCTGACGCGTTTTTCTGCGTTAGAGACAGCTATGGAGTGGTACGAACAGCAATCAGAGAGCTGGCCTACTGAATTACTGCGGCTCAAGAGAATCCGAGACCTTGCAGCGTAAAAACGAAGGTGTATAATGATACAGTGAAAAATAAGGGATTATTTTCCACAATCAAGGTAAAATTGCGACATTTTGCACCTATTTTGTTTCTTCTTCAAGCTCGTTTCCCGCATGTGATAATTTTCAATTTTTTTTATAGTGTCTAATATCATATTATGCATGAATCGCTTTCGGTTTTTGGTTATCTGAACAATCGATTATCCGAACGGTGTCCGGTCCCAATTGATTCGAATAAACGACGCTCTACTGTATTGATATTATTTTATTATGAACATCGCACTTTTGAGTTACACGAAGGCTATTGGTGACGGACATTGAAAATTTGAAACGCAGCGACATAACAAGGATGATCTGGCACACTACTCTCTAAACTTCCTCATTACGCCAACGTGAGGACTTTGAACCTCTATAAGTTTAACGTTCTTCAGTCTTTTATACGTATGCGTTTGAGAGAGAGAGAGAGAAAGGGAGAGGGAAAGGAGAGGGAGATAAAGAGAGAGGGATATGAGAGGGAGATAAGGAGAGGGAGATAAGGAGAGGAGAGAAGAGGGAATAAAGAGAGAGGGAGAGGGAAAGGAAAGGAGATAAAGAGAGAATGCTTTCTCGATAGCTTTCTGCGTTACAGAAAGCTATGGAGGGATACGAACAACAATCAGAGTGCTGTCCTACTCAACTACTGCGGCTCAAGAGAATCAGAGACCTTGCAGCGAAAAAATGAAGGTGTACAATGGTATAGCGAAAAATAAGTGATTATTTTCCACAATCAAGGTAAAATTGCGACATTTTGCACCTATTTTGCTTTTTCTACAAACACGTTTCCAGCATGTGATGATTTTTCAATACTCGTAGAGTGTCCGGTTTCATATACTGCATGGATCGCTTTCAGTTTCGGTTTTCCGAACAATCGCGTATCCGAACGGTGTCCGGTCCCAATTGATTCGGTTAAACGACGTTCTACTGTATTTGTACTACACTAACCGCGTAGGCGAGATTTAAAAGGGGTGTGAAATGAAAGAGAGGTGGTTTCACATGTTTCATAGAAAGGAAGCCAACTTGGCTTTGAAATACCCTTGGAATAGCCTGTGAATAGTCAATTTTGTTTATCTAAGCTACTTCCACTCTCCATCCGTTCAAAACCGTAACACAAAAAATATCTCATCTCGCATTAGTTGGCTTTGGAATTTGGCGACGAGTACTTCGCAGTGAGAATAAAAATTAGTGAGTTTAGTTTTTTTTTTCTCTTCTCAATTTGTGACGGATCTATCCGTGACTGTGTACTAATACCTTGAGGACTCTTCTGTAAAAATTTTTTTATTTCAACCAACTTTCGCCGACCAAGAAAGCGTGATTATGTAAATGAAGTATATTATATAAATTCTGTTTTCGCGAGTTTGTGAGTTGGCACGTTGGAGTTGGCAAGTAGGAGTTAGCAAAGAGTTTGCGAGTTAGTTTGTAGTTGAGTGAGTGAATGAATGCAAGGTTTAATGGTGCAAGAGCCGATTTCGGCTAAGCTGCGCCAATCAATCGTTAAAATATTAAAAATCAGTTGAAGATTGAAAGATAGTGGAATTATTAAGAGGTCTTGGAGTTGACCAGGAAAACGAATTACACCAGTGGATCCGACGACATTGATCAATCCCGATAAAGATCACCTGCAAGATTCCAGTGTAGGATCCGATGCATAAAAAGTGCAGGTATCGTGAGCTTGATTAATTAGAAGTTAGCTTATTAGTGTGCGACGCAGTTTATATTGAGCGTATTTAAGTTATCTTAGATTCAGTTGAGGGTCCGTAATAGTATCCCCGTATTATAGAATCTCACTTCCGCGCTCTACTATTTAAGCATCTATCTTAATTAGATTGTTAGTGAGTCTGATTGATATTTTGTTAACAATAAAGTAATTAGATTGAAATCATGTTTGTTGATCATTCAGCTTCATCCACACACCTAGACGGGTTTACAGGTAGACAAGGGTTTCAGAGTCAAGCAGGAGCTGACAGGTATTACATCTTTGCCAAATGTATGAGAGTCTGACAAAAAAAAATCATACACCTTTTAATAATATAATGTAACCGACGGGTATTATATATTTTAAAAAAATTTTTTTTATGAGCGCAGTGTCAAAGCTCCGAAAGAAAGCAAACTTCCATTTTGCTTTATATGAAGATGGAGCTTCCTAAGGCTGGTGATCAAATACAGAACTTGGAAATTTTCTATTAAATTTAATTAAGTTCTAGTGAATGTTTTTGTTTCATTGATTTTTATTTAATACATGCATATACACGTATCTATGTAAGTGAAATGTACTCAAATAAACTTAATTGTGCTCAATATATGTTTTCCCCCCGCAATATCCTTTAAACTATCCGACTACTTGCGACAACTTTTTTTAAAAAAAATGGGATTTTTTCGTAGTTTTTAGATTTGTTTAGTACATTTTAAGAAAAATATGCTAAAATTAAGAAGAGAAAAAGAAATTGTTATGACTAAATGGGAAAAAATGGGAAACATTTACAAAAAAATAACATAAACGGGGGCTTATTCTGCACCAAAAGTTTATGAACAAATTTTCAATTTTTCAATTCTGATGTGTTTCTATAATATTCATTTTTAAAATGACCTTCAGGATAAGAGATATTTTAATTTTTATAAAAACTAGAGCACTTTATCTTAGTTATTATATGAAATTGCTTAAAACAACATTTATTATATTCACATAAGGACTGTAAATTTTGTAATGAAGTAGTGATTGATAAATCTGAAGGTTAAAACATTTCTACTATTATACAGAACATACACAAAAAATTTCAGTTGATTATTTTCAAAACTTTTTTAGCAATCGCTGGCCCCGTTTGATCACTTTCCAAAAATACATTTCCAGTAAAACGCGTTTTAAGGTATGACATCTTGCTTAAAGTAATGGCATCTGTTTTTACTAAAACACTTGTAGTTTGTGTTGTAATGAACGAAAATAATAAACTTGGTATTTTTATAAAGCTAATAAGATGGTTTATGAAATAAAACCATAAAAAAATCGTCAATTTTTGGCAAAATTCACATTTTTAGGGTAGTCGGATACATTAACACGAAAAAATATTTCACTCCCCTCAGTTTTGTGCAAATGATTTCACTGTGGCTGCTTCATTCGAGAAAATTTTCAATTTACTCAGTAAATCAATAAAAAATATTTTATTTTTATTTCTTAAAAATATTTATTTCGCACAAATATAAGGTTTTACAGTAACTTTTTATATAAAAAAAAGGGAAGACTAACATTAAAGTAACAATTTTTTTTAGATTATTTTTCTGGAAAAAAAAATTGGTTTGACCAATTATTATTTTACATATGCATATACAGTCGACTCTCGATAATTCAAACTTCTCGATAATTCGAAGTATATGTTCAGTCATGTGAAAAAACTCTTGACATTTCGAACCAAAACAATACGTTTAGGTACACTCAATAATTCGAAGTAAAATGTGTGGCTGGCCAGACTACAACACGCAATAAATTCGAAGTTATCTTATAAAACTCTCCACAGTTCGAACACTCCTCACTATCATGTACAGTCCTGTAGCAAATAGGTTGGAGATTACAAGTTTTGCGTTGTGATGACCATCTGTCTGCTACACCTGTGGGGGGTGTCGTCCTATTAGGCACCCCTCTCTCACCGTCTTGCCTACCTAAAGTGTGGGGAAAACAAAGCATCACCAGCAACTTCCATAATAACTATTATTTATTTCTCTTCAAACACACTTAAACAATCACAAGTGAAACTACAAAAGGAAACCCTAGGAGTGATATATAAAGCGAGCTATCTATTCTCAATGTATAACTCTAAGTAAACACGACAAGTGACCTAGAGAAGGAGAACAAGCGCTAAAGAACCGATAACTAAATCTAATTTCATCTATCTTATATCCTCAATCTAATTATCTAATCTCTTAGCAATTACTTCCTTAATTCGCGCTATGTTTGTGAATGAAGTATTCTAATATTGCTCTTACGTATCACTGCAACAGCTCTCTGGGTCCTTCTATCTTACATCTACAAAACCTAGACTTTTTATAGTCAAACTAATTTAAATATCATGGTTTCTTCTTGAGAGGCTGTGAATTAACGCGAATAGGTCCGTCACACCCCTTCTTAGTGTTTTCCGGTTTTGCAGGCGAAAATACACTTTTATTGCTTTTCTTCTTCAAGTGGATAATAGACCAACCATTCCTGTTGTCAGCCGTCCATATTTTTCGCTTAAAACGTGGCCTCACATGTGTTCAGAAAGGATGTCCACTATTGAGAAGAGATGCGTAGGATTGTATATGAATATTGAATGTATTCTTTTAATATACAGGACTTTTAACTTCTGTATAATATTTATATGTATTTTTTAAAAATTACTTTAAAATAATTTTATACATATGTACAATCGTTGTTTTATTACATAGTTTCAAATTTAAAAGGAATTTTTTCTACTCTCTGGATAATTCGAATTTTTTCATTGGTCCCTCCAACTTCGAATTATTAAGGTCGACTGTATATATATTTTAAAAAAATTAAATTCTGCAATATTTTTATCTTGAAAACACACAAGAACTTCTTTTTCGTGTTTCAAATTTTCTACACTTATTATAAAAATTATTTCTAATTTAAAAAAAAAAAAAAAAAAATGAGCTTTTATTTTTATTTTTTTATTTTTTAATTTCAACGAAAACATAAATCATTGTCAGAAAAATACTCTAACTTGTCTCAAATTACTTTTCTTCATTTTGTTACAAATTTTTCCTTTATTAAATATTATGTACGAATATATTTTTTTTTTACCTCTCTCCCCAATTACGATTATTTAGGTCATAAAAAGAGAAATAGGCCTTGAATTCCCAATATTTTTCGAGAACTAAGATTAACGAAACACGTAACTTTATTTTGAGGATAATATAATCAACCTAATCAAGAACTTGTATTATAAAGAAAAAAGAAATACAAGCGGTGAAGATTGCTGGGGAAAAAATATAAGTCTGCAGTACAAGAAGTAAATTGTGAACAATTAAATACTCCTACTTGCGGAGATTTGACCACCAAAAGAAAAAAAAAACAATAGAAGACGAAATTACACACACAAACACACGCACCCCAACACACATGTATAAAGTGAAAATCGGTTAAAACAAAACTGAAAGGACTGAAATATTTTTTCGTGTTAAAGAATTTCGTGCTAAAGGATATTGCAACCAGTGGCGTGACGTACACCCCCGCAGCCTCCAGTGTTTCGGTGGGGGGCAGGGTTCTAAGGAGCCTAAAGTCTGACTGCCGCCAAGTACCCATCTTTTGTAAAATCCAACTTGGGGGCCCAAGGCCTGGGTTGGCAGGGGGGCCCAAATGCTCTCCGTTACGCCGCTGATTGCAACCTCCCATATGAACGAAATTAAATTTATTAGAGTTTATTTTATTTACATATATGCATGCATTTAATAAAAATCAAAGAAACAAAAACATTCACAAGAGCTTAAGGAAATTTAATACAAAATTTTAAAGTCTGGTTGAAAAACAAAACTTTTTTTTTTTGAGTTTTTGCAAAATAATCTTATATTTTTCTTTGCATTGCCTTTTTTAGCATCATATCCGATGTCATCCATTTTGTTATTCTTTTCAACATTGGAGAATATGCGTCTAAATAACTGCGCATACTTTTCATGACGTTCCTCGTTTCGGATGACGTGGGAACAGGATCTGCATTATTCATTTCATTTTCGTCATCGAAATCTGCATCAATGATATTTTTTGAGCTTTGAAGAAACTCAAAATGTTTTTGTCTGCCATTATTGGGGAATTATCTTTCAATAAAATGGGGAGAGAATTATACTTCAATAATGTTAAATGAACAGTACTGAAGACGCCACATTTGGATGCCGGATGTTGAAGTTACATTTCATTTTACTTTTTACATTTGTAAGAGATTTTTAATTTTAGAACACAACCATTTTTTTTCCGTTTTTGAATTTGGCTTTCTATTAAGATTAGCTTTAATGTATCATCATAAAAATAATAAGATAGTAAGATCAAATTACATGAGGTAATAAATAAAGTCAATTTTTATGAAAAGATAATTAATATCAAAAAATAAGATAATGTCTATTAAGATCAACTTGTCTCGAATGAATATAATTAATACAAAATAATTATATAATGTCTATTAAATCAACTTGTCGAATGCATATATCAAATAATAAGATAATATATGTCTATTAAGATCAACTTGTCGAATGAATATGATTAATATCAAATAATAAGATAATGTCTATTAAATCAACTTGTCAAATGAATATAATTAATATCAAATAAAAAGATAATATATGTCTATTAAGAGAGATCAACTTGTCGAATGAATATAATTAATATCAAATAATAAGGTAATGTCTATTGAGATCGACTTGTCTCGATTGAATGTAATTAATATCAAATAATAAGATAATGTCTATTAAGATCAACTTGTCTCGAATGAATATTATTAATATTAAATAAAAAGATAATGTCTATTAAGATCAACTTGTTCCTCGAAGGTATATAATTAATATCAAATAATAAGACAATGTCTATTAAGATCAACTTGTCAAATGAATATAGTATCAACTACGAGGCTATATATATATATATATACTTCTTAACATCAACTTATTAAATACGTATACTAGCTCTATAATACAAGACAAATTAAAAAGTTTATTTAATATTATTTGTCTATTTTTTAATTTTTTAACTACTCAGCTTGTTTTCCGAACACGAATTTATGTGAATAGCTGCAGAATGCTTTAATTTTAGTTTTTCCATAAATAAAGTTTTTCTTTTGCATAAAATGAGAACTCTTTGTGAAATTTTAACGAATATTCAAAATTAAATATTCTAAATTTAATTTTAAAACATTCAATTAGACGGAAGAAGAAAAAATAAGGGATACTTCTTTTTTAGAGACATTAAAAAAATGTTTTTTAAGCTTGTGTTCCATTTGAAACACTAGTTCTGTTTAATTGTATTAATATTTCAGTACTTAAATTTATTTAATATTTTATAAATAATACTTTTTAATTAATACTTTATTTAATAGTTAAGTATTTTATGACGCAATACATAAAAATAATTAAGCATTATAAATGTAGAATAAAAACAACCACTTCAAAAATGCTACAAAATTTATATGAAAAATCATTGGAGATATTGTTTCACACACATAAGGAAAAATAAGTAAACACGCTATATTCCAATGATATCCAAGTATTTTTCTTGAGAAACCTCTTTGCCTTGATCAAAATTACCATACGCCTCCATGATGCGTATCATAAATGCTTAGTAAATGTTTAAAATATTCAGAGTTTTTGCTATAAATATGAATATTGATATTATTTTATTATGAACATCACACTTTTGAGTTTCACGAAGATTAACGGCGACGGGTTTCGAAAACGTGAACCTCAGCGACATAACAAGGAAATCTGCGCTGGAGCCCTACTCTCCAAACTTCCTCATTAAGTCAACGTGGGGACTTTGAACCTCTATAGGTTTAATGTGCCTCAATCTTTTATACATATGCGTTTGAGAGAGAGAGTGTGAGAGTGAAAGGAGAGGGAGAAAAAGAGAGATGGTGGGAGATGAGGTCAAGTGACGGCCCATTCCTAACTTTTTTTATGGTATCTGCCTACATTCGGAGACAAGTTTTCTAAAATGCCCTGCTATTAGTAATTTACCATGTTTTTTTAAATAATACCATGTCTATTGGACTAACACGACAACATTTTTAATATGAGACAAGTATAAAGTTAAAAACGATTCCAAACAATATTTTACTAACAACATTCTTCAAACTCATAAAATTCTTTGTATCAATAAGTATTGTAAACAGCAAAATGCCAACAACCTTACTGGCTTAATTTTGAAATTTTTAATACTTACTGAACATAATGATTAAAGATATAGTTTTTCTCTTATATCTATAACTCACTTTCAAAACAATTGAATCACAAATATTAATTTATTTTAATACCTATTCAAAAATGATTATCCGTTTTCTTGCTTCCAAATATGTTTTGCTTTTAGTCAATTAAATTATTATCATCGGAAGGAAATAAAGCTTTGCAAAACTCATAGCAAAAAAAATGGAATTAATTTTAGCTTTCTATCTATCTCTGCAAAACTTCTTTCTTTCAAATAATAATTATTTCCTGAATATCGATTGACTATCGACGGTATTGAAAGAATATCGAAATTATTGTTTCCTTTTATTCACTATACGATTAACTATACGAGGGCTGTTCAAAAAGTATCGAGACTGAATTTATTATGCAAAAACATACATACATAAACACGTTTTGAGTCAATCTCCTTCGAAATATGCTCCATTGCAGTAACACACTTGGCCCAACGATGTTTCCAGTCCTCGGAACATTTCTGGAACTCAGACTTTGGGATGGCCTGAAGCTGCTGTGTCGAATTCTGTTTTATGGTTTCAATGTCCTGAAACGGTGTCCTTTTAAGGTGTTCTTGATCTTGGGAAAGAGGAAAAATCAGCACCACAGCCTTCACTTGTGCAATCTTGTCCTCATTGCGAGAGGTGGATGGGCGTCCAGAATGGGGATCACTGTTCACTGATTGACGACCCTCCGTGAATCGCCGGAACCACTCGAAAACCCGAGCACGATATGCCTCATCTCCAAATGTTTTTTTCATCATCTCGTAGGTTTTGGTGCCCATTTTACGGAGCTTAAAGCAAAACTTGATACAGATTCGCTAATCCGTGTTTTCACACATTTTCTTTTTTCGACGAACGCACGCAAACACTCCACGTGAAGAAGTCAGTGTGACTGAACGGCGCGCTGTACAGACCTGCCGAATTTTGTGAGACAAGGTGAAATATGCGCGTGCATGATGCGCACAGTCCCTCCGCTGGGGTTTTCTCGAATAAATAGAATAAATTCAGTATCGATACTTTCTGAACAGCCTTCGTATAGCTGATTCATTTGATGCCATTTATAATATTCACATAACTGATGGTATTAAAATATTATAATTGTATTTTCTATTACTAAAATCGATAGTATAAAGTCATGAACATCAAAGTTGTTGAATGGGAAGATGTTGTAAACCTAATACTCAATTTATTGAGTAAACTGCCAACAATATTATGAAAAAAAAAATCGTCCTATCTAAAAAAAACATTTATCAAGTAGGTATTTATTTATTTTTTATTTGATTAAAATTAGATAAAATTACGCTTTAAAAGTGTAATTTTGGAAAAAAATTTCCATATTATTTAAATTGTTGAATTTGTCAATCTATAACAAATTGATATTGTTTAAATTTATTTCCCCAAAAATAATGATAATCAAATTTTAATTAATGCTTTTAAATAGTGTTATCAATAATCAAAACAACCAATATGGCATCTACGATTGAACAATTAATAGTGTTGTCTATATTAGAAAAATCATCACTTCTGACGACAATTGAAAAGTCATCACTTCTGACAACAATTGAAAAATCATCTTTTCTATAGATAGTCGTAAAATCATCATTTCTATTGATGAGTGAGTGAATATTAACGTCGCACTGTTCAGCTATAAGAGGGCTTTTGGCGACGGACCTCGTAATTTTGAAATATGGTCGAGTGACGAAGACGACAACTGAGCTGTGGTACCCCTTCTCCTAACTACCACACTACACCAACGGGAGGATGTTTAAGCTCTACACAGATTTAACGTGCATCGCTCCCCTACACAACAGGTCTTTAGTGGTGCTGCGCTCGATTTCATGACACGCCAGCCACGATCCGATACCTTGACCACTAGGCTACCGCGGCCCCTCATTTCTCTATATATAGATATAGTTGAAAGATAAATATTATTATCGATATTTAAATAACATACAGTGATATCGATGGTTGAAAATTTAACATGATTAACAATAGCATGAACTGATGAAAAACTATCGATAGTTGAAAAATCATCATTTTTATTGACAATTGAATAAAAAAGATAAGTATAGTTATCGATATTTAAAAAATAAATAGTGGTCATCATCATTACTATCCTTAGCCTGGAATGAAGAAAGTTTATCAACGGTAGGGCGTTATTGGATACTATCGCGCATATTTTTTTTAACATTTATAAATCCCGTGCACCCTGCAAAGTATAACACGGGGCATACTACACAGACAGAAGAAAGGATTACAACACAAACATCCATGTCTTCTCCAGGATTCGAACCCAATCCCTACGGCCGCAGTCAGCTTCACTGACCACTATACCGGAAGGGCGGCTACTATCGCATATTGAATGTGCAATCGATAACTCAAAGTATAAAAATTTAAATAATTCATATATGTATTAATTTTACGAAGGTATCTGCTGAATTACTATCTTTTAAATTATCACGTACAATATTCTTTCTAAAATACGCTATATTCGAAATGATGGGAACGTTAAGTATTTCAAAAAAAATAATTTAATTTGTTGCAAAAAATTCTGCACTTTGTTTAAACAATTTTATTTAATACGACATCTTACAGAGATTCATAATCCTTTTAAACACAAACCCATTTTATTTTTGAAGAAAAATCTGCAGAAATAGGTAAACATCAACTAAGCATTCAACTTTTTGATATCCTTTATTAAAATAACACCAGTTCAGTATTTTTACTATATGTTTAATCATTTTATTTATTTAAAATTTGACATACATTTTTAACAGGAACTTACTAGCAATTCTCACAGAAATGTCAAGGGAAAAATGAAGAAATAGCATCATCCATTATATTTCATTATCAATCTCTTCATAAAAGAGACAGTTGGGATGAAACAACTGGCATTCTACCAAATGAGATTTAATTTGAATGCATAATTCATTGTTTCTCTCTCATAATTATGAGAAAATGTAACAATCTCACCGCGCGCGCGTAGCCAGTATTTCTTCTAACAATTAGCAGATTTAACATTGTATCAAATTCTGTACGGAAATAGCACAGTAATTTTTAACTTACAGTAGGTTCATTGTTTCATTTGCATATTACAACTGAATTAACTAATTTCGAAATAGTCAAGAAATATTTATTGTCATAAGAAGGTAAAATAAAATCTTCAGCACGCACAGGTCTAATATACAAGAACATTTTTTCCCAAAAAATATTTTATTAACTATTCATGCAGAATTTTAATCAGTTTTTTTTAATTTACAAAACACTAAACAAGTTTATTTTTAATTTATTTACATGTTTATTTAATGATAAAAATGACTTTTCATTTATTCTTAAGTTTTTAAATCAAATACTTAGCTTTAAAGCTTTCAAATTCCTTATGTATATATTTATCGGCTTTTTTTATCGTACACAAATAATTTTACAAAAATCTTATTATGGTCCTCTTGTTATAGGAAAAATAAGAGACTGAGAAAGAGTGAAACAAAGGAAAGAGAGGAAAAGACTGAGGAAGAGATAGAAATAGAGAACAATATAGAGACAAAGAGAGAAAAAAGATAGAGACAAAGAGAGAAACAGAGGAATAGAAGGAGAGACAGAAGAGATAGAAATAGAGAAGGATAAACGCTGATAATGATAGATAGACACAGAAAGAAAGAGAAAGAGAGAGAAAAGGAGAAAGAGGAAGAGATAGAGGTAAAATAGACACAGGAAAGAAATATAGACTCAGAGAAAGAAGGAGACAGTAAAAGAAAGAGAGATAAAGAGAGGATGAGACAGAGGAAAAGAGATAGATGTAAAAATAGACACACAGAAAGAGAAAGGTAGACCCATAGAAATAGAGACAGAAAAAGAAAGAGAGGGAGAAACAGAAAGAGAAAGAGATAAAAATAGACACACGGAAAGAGAAAAGGATAAAGCCATAGAGAGAGATGGAAAAAGAGAGAAAAAGAGGGGGAGTTGGAGAGGATGAAATAGAAGTAAAAAAGACACAGGGAAAGAGAAAAAGATAGACTCAGAGAAAGAGAGACAGAAAAAGAGATATATATATATATATAGATAAAATAGACACGAAAAAAAGAGAGAAATATCCGAGTAAACCCAGAGAAAGACAGAGATGAAGAAATAGAGGTAAAATTAGACACAGAAAAAGAGAGAAAGTGAAAGATAGACCCAGAGATAGATAGACAGAAGAAGAGAGAGACAGAGAAAGATAGACAAAGAAAGAGAGAGACAGAAGAGATAGAGCTAAAGATAAGCACAGAGGAAGAGGAAGAGAGAAAGACTTTTTAGAGAGAGAAAACAGACTTTTTAGAGAGAGAAAGAGTGAGAGAAAAAGACTTTTTAGAGAGACAAAGAGGAAGAAAGAGTGAGAGAGAGAAAAAGACTTTTTAGAGAGACAAAGAGGAAGAAAGAGTGAGAGAGAGAAAAAGACTTTTTAGAGAGACAAAGAGGAAGAAAGAGTGAGAGAGAGAAAAAGACTTTTTAGAGAGACAAAGAGGAAGAAAGAGAGAGAGAGAAAAAGACTTTTTAGAGAGACAAAGAGGAAGAAATAGTGAGAGAGAGAGAGAAAAAGACTTTTTAGAGAGACAAAGAGGAAGAAAGATGTGAGAGAGAGAGAAAAAGACTTTTTAGAGAGACAAAGAGGAGAAAGAAAGACGTGAGAGAGAGAAAAAAGACTTTATAGAGAATGAGAGACAAAGAGGAAGCAAGCGTGAGAGAGAGAAAAAAGACTTTTTAGAGAGACAAAGAGGAAGAAAGAGTGAGAGAGAGAAAAAAAAGAAAAAAGAGGAGAGAGAGAGAAAGACTTTTAGAAGAGACAAAGAGGAGAGAGAGAGTGAGAAAAGAGAGAGGAAAAAGACTTTTTAGTGAGACAAAGAGGAAGAAAGAGTGAGAGAGAGAAAAAGACTTTTTAGAGAAAAGACGAAAGAGAGAGAAGAGAGAAAAGACTTTAGGACAAGAGAAGAAAAGTGAGAGAAAAAAAGACTTTTTAGAGAGACAAAGAGGAAGAAGAGTGAGAAGAAAAGACTTTTTAGAGAAAAAGAAAGAAGAGTGAGAGAGAGAAAAAGACTTTTTAGAGAGACAAAGAGGAAAGAAAGAGTGAGAAGAGAGAAAAAGACTTTTAGTGAGAAGAAGAAGGTGAGAAGAGAAAAAGCTTTAGAGAAGAAAGAAAGAGTGAGAGAGAGAAAAGACTTTTTAGAAGAAAGAGAAAAAGAGGAGAGAAAAAGACTTTTTTAGAGAGACAAAGAGAAGAAAGATTGAGAGAGAGAAAAAAATTTTAGAGAGACAAAGAGGAAGAAAGAGTGAGAGAGAGAAAAAGACTTTTTAGAGAGACAAAGAGGAAGAGAAGAGTGAGAGAGAGAAAAAGACTTTTTAGAGAGACAAAGAGGAAGAAAGAGAGAGAGAGAAAAAGACTTTTTAGAGAGAGACAAAGAAGAAAGAGTGAGAGAGAGAAAAAGACTTTTTAGAGAGACAAAGAGGAAGAAAGAGGTGAGAGAGAGAGAAAAAGACTTTTTAGAGAGACAAAGAGGAAGAGAAGAAAGAAAAAACTTTTAGAGAGACAAAGAGAAGAGAAGAGAAAAAGACTTTTTAGAGAAAAAGAAAAAAGTGAGAGAGAGAAAAAGACTGTTTAAGAGAAAGAGGAGAAAGGAGAAGAGAAAAAGACTTTTTAGAGAGACAAAGAGGAAGAAAGAGTGAAGAAAGGAGGAGAAAAAAAGACTTTTTAGAGAGAGAACAAAGAGGAGAAAAGATAAGAGAGAGTGAAGCAGAGGAGAGAGAGAAAAAAGACTTTTTAGAGAGACAAAAGAGGAGAGAGAAGAGTGAGAGAGAGAAAAAAGACTTTTTAGAGAGACAAAGAGGAAGAAAGAGTGAGAGAGAGAGAAAAAAGACTTTTTAGAGACAAAGAGGAAGAAAGAGAGAAGAGAGAAGACAAGAGGAGAGAGAAGAGAGAAAAAGATTTTTAGAGAGACAAAGAGGAAGCGAAGAGTGAGAAGAGGAGAAAAAGACTTTTTAGAGAGACAAAAAGGAAAGAAAGAGTGAGAGAGAGAAACACTTTTTAGTGAGACAAAGAGGAAAGAAGAGTGAGAGAGAGAAAAAGACTTTTTAGAGAGACAAAGAGGAAGAAAGGGTGAGAGAGAGAGAAAAGACTTTTTAGAGAGACAAAGAGGAAGAAAGAGAGAGTGAGAGAGAGGAAAAGACTT
>BMAO01009739.1:74868-128793 GCA_019973975.1 Trichonephila clavata | reverse complement strand
CGAATTTTTTAAAATAGTGTTAAAACTGATGCGTTTTTATGAAAATTATTTCTAAATCGTTGGGTATGAATTACTTTTCGTGTTATTAAATCGATATTCTACACTAATTAACTTCAAGCCTTTCTCTTTTAGATCCATTCATTTAAAAAATAAAATTCCCAAAACTTTTTTTTTATAGAATTTTTAAAAAGTAGTCTTAATTTTTACTTAACATTGAATAACTTCGTCATTTATGAAGGTAATCTCACAAAACCTTTTTTCCGTGTGTACAGTAATATTATCCGTAACATATACGAAGATTGAAAAAAATTGCTTCAAAATTACGGATTTTAAAAACATTTTGTGATTTTCGTAAACTTATGTTTTTTTCTGAGAAATAAATTAAAAAGTAGTAATTTGTACATTTTTTATTTCAAAGTACGTTATTTTTGCAAATAGTTGTGATGTTTGAGAGCATTAACGTAAAAATTACGCTTTAAAATAAAGGTAATGATTTTTTAAATAATTTAAAATACGCGATTTTACATTTAGCCAAACATTGGTTAACTGTCTCGTGGCGGAGTGCTCAGAGCTCCCGCTACACTCAAGACTATAACTGCAGCACTGCCGTGCGCGGTCAATGCGAAGGAGGATGTCCGCCTCGCAGAAACCGCGGTCGCCTTTTTTCATACTTGTCTTTAATTTTTTCTCCTACTGGACATTGCGTCGCCACACATCATTACGCACAAAAGGAATATTCTGAAATATATTTTAATTCTCTCTTCTTCAATGATTGAATTCACTTGCTGCATCCCACTGATCTGAAATTTACTTCACTTTCAGTGCTGCCATTATGTAAGCAAATGGTATGTCACAATTATTTGCTAAATGAGCAATTTTATTAGAAAATAATTAATAAGTTAGCTTTTTATAATATACTTTTTTTCGCAGATACGTGTTTAAATAATTTTAACACAGAGTGGAATGAAAAACTATAAAATTAAAATTAAAAAAATTAAATGTTTTTATCAAATAGTATTATTTTCTTTTTAAATGTTTTTTTCAGTGAAATTTTTTAAAAATTAAAATGCATCCAATGCATTTCTGATATTTATTTAAAATATTTATCAGTATCAAAATTTTTGTTCTCTTTCATAAAACTTATAGTTTACTTTAAAATAATGCGTAATTGCATGAAACTTTTTCCCCGTGTCGAATATTTCAAAAATTCTCACAATTTTACTTCAAAAATTAAAATAGTAGTGAAATTTTGTTATTTGAAAAATTTATATTTTCTGTTCTTTTTTCAGCATACAACTATTTTTAAAAATGCTGCAGTTTCATTTCCGGGAAAAAACTATCTTTCTTTAAAGAATTTTATAGAAAAAAAACAACTTTTTTTTTTTTTTACAAAACAATGCTGTTTTGCATATTTTATGATTTTTTCTCATTTGAATCAATATCGTTGCGTTTATATAAAATTGATTTTTAAAACTTTCAGAATCAGTGATCTAAAAAATAAAAAGCCGAAAACTTTTTTGAACGAATTGTAATAAAACACTCAAAATACTTAAATCAATCATTTAATAATTTTCATTGAAAAAAAAAATTGCATTAAATTTTTTCCCGTGTGTCGATTTTGCTTAAAAATTACGGATTTTTAAGATTTTTTTTGTGATTTTCGTAAAATAAAGTTTTTGCGAGAAATAATATAAGCATTATTTTTGTAACCTTTTTTCTTCAAAAATTATTGTTGTTTCCAATCAATATGTGAAAACTTGGAATTTTCAATTAAAAATTGAGTCATAAAAAATAATGAAAACTTTTAAAGACATTCTAAAGGCTTTGCGCATGCGCGAGAATCATGATTATTTTTCCCCCTCTGTTTAACGCTCAGTGGCCATGGTCAAACTTCATGTTGCAATATTTTTTCCGTTATTCATTACTAGATTAATTATGTAATGACAACACTGTATAATCTGTTTTTTTCTGGATAAAACGATAGATTATAGTTTTCTGGACTATACTTTAGCTACCAGTATATAACGATTCATTGGCAAATGAAAATACCACACATACACACAAACCCTTTGTATTATTTTAAGCTCTAAGAAAATAATTATTGTTAAAATAATGAATATGCTTGGTTTTTCGTAATATATTATATCAGAATGTTTTCTTTGTTGCTTTAAATATACATTTTTTTAAGTAAAAAAGAATTGTTTTCTGTAAATCATTAATCGAAATTTTTCAATCGTTACTATAAGGATTTCTTATAACTATGATAAGTAAACCATCTGAACTAAAAGGATTCATACTTTGCTCTTTTAATATCAGTGATTGAATAAATTAAATACCAAACATCATTTATTTGTCACGATTCGGATTTTTTTTCCAAAATAATAATACTTTGCCTATTTTATGATTTCTTCTAAAATGAATAAATATCGATGCATTTAAATGAAAATGATTTTTAAAAAGTCATTGATCATTTAGAATCAATGATTAAAAAAATAAAATGCCAAAAACTATATTTCTTTAAAGAATTTTATAGGAAAAAAAACAACTTTTTTTTTACAAAACAATGATGTTTTGCATATTTTATGATTTTTTCTCATATGAATCAATATCGTTGAAGTGAGTGGGTGATTTTAAAATTCACCCTGTTTGCCTATTCGAGAATTTTTGGTGACGGACCTCGAAATTTTTAACCATTCTCAAGTGACGAGGACGACACCTGAGCTTTCACCCATCTTTAAGAATTACCACACCACACCAACGAAAGAACAAATTTCGAAAAAGGGAGTTTTTATGACATAGTTAAAGAAATCACTCACATCGCGCGCATACACACACACACAAGTACTATCGGCCTGAGGGAAACACGAAATTTCCATGAGGGTGAAGTTATTCACTCGGTAAAAGTCCGTGCAACGCCGGGCTAAGCGGAGAGGAAAGAAACAAAGAAACCAAAGTAATTTCGGAAAATAATATTGGAAGTGCTGAATTTGTGAAGTTGAGTGAATATTAACGTCCCACTGTTCAGCAACACGAGGCCTTTTGGGGACGGTCCACGTAATTTTGAACCATGGTCAAGTGACGTGGACGACACCTGAGCTGGCACCCCCCTCTCCTAACTACCACACCAACGGGAGGACGTTTGAGCTCTCGATTTATTTTACGTGCATCCCCTCCTACACGGTGGGTCTTCAGTGGTACTAGGATCGAGAATTTGTGAAGAGAAGGGAAAATTTTAAGAAACAAAGCCATGACACGCACTCACGGGTCATGCACTCACATCGTACGCGTCAAACCCCACAAAAGTGTTGACGTTAGAATAAAAGGAGGAAATTAACATGGGATTAAGTTATACCCTTGGTATAAGCCCGTGCAACGCCGGGCCATGAAAGCTAGTAATAAAATTAATATCACTCAAAACTAGCTGATGAGCACTTATAATAACATAATTTTGTAGGCATCTGTAAGAGCTAATCCTAATATAAATGACTTGGTGAAAAAGGTAGTAATTCAAAAGAGCTACGTTAAGTAATTGCTGAGCGTTTAGTAATTTTTTTTTCAATTAAATTCTTCAAGTTTCTCGTTTTTATTTTGTATACCTAACCTAAGATCGAACTTGTAAAAAGTTTATTAACAATAAAACCTAAGGTCGTACTTTCGTCTTATTTATTAAACTATTTTTAAATTTCAACAACGTAGGCTTCTATTAAAAATGTGCTGTTTGTTTAAAAATTCCATAATAAGCTTATAAGTAACTTTTTTTTCACTTTTTCACATTTGTTTGTTGAAAAAGTGGGAAGGGGCACGTTTGATTATTTTTCATCAAATAGTGGCACTCTTCCCAAAAAGGTTGGCCATCCCTGCTCTAAACAGTCTTGCAGTAGAGATGGCGCCTGAACTCAAGGTTTCGTGCACACCAATCCTGCTGGAAATCATCATTTGCGATCCGTTTCTCAAGTTAATAGGATGTTTTCGTATTCAAACGAGAAACTGGCGACATGCTGATAGTGTATGGAGATGCGGATTGTAACGGGCACTCCGTTCGGTGGTTGTACCAGGAACATTACCGAACAGTCACCCCCAGGGCAGCCAATTGGAATCTATGTTCACGCTACCACCGACCAATAAGAGAGCAAGCTCTAAGCTCTCACCCATGTCAAAAAATTTCATCTCAGCACTCAGATGAAGAACCATTGCCACACCTCCCGGATGCCATCGTCTCAGCCAATAGCCATGATTCCTGTTAAGCAGAAAGAAAAAAAACCCACCATCGCCATGCCCAACATCAAAGTCAACCAGGATATGGGACTGAGGTCTGTTTCACAGTCCAGATGCCCACATTACAACGCCCATTCAGCCGAACAATCGTATTTCACATCACACGACCTTCGCAAGTGGGAACAGAAGGTTACGTGAGACTGGTTATTTAACGAGTTAACTGGTTCTTTTTGGTGTACAAATTCCTTCAGTTGAAGACCTCATTACCTGTAGCTGCCAGGAGGATACATGACACGCCAAAAATCTTCCAGAACGTAAGAAATTCCGTACAGCACCACTGTCAGGCTTGCTAGATGATTTCTAGTCATAATTTCGAACACCTGTTGAAGTACGACCTTTCAATAAAATGTTTTCTGTCCCTTGTTGTGTTGCTGTTTTTGTTCTTTTTCTCTGCTTATTTGCACCATAGCTCGCAACTACGGAATTTGCGACCCTGCATTCTATACGATTCCAAATCGTCTCTGTATCCCCTACACACCCTGCAAGCTTATTGGTCTGGTAGTGAATCACCCTCTATATAAAATGTGTCGGTAGGTGTTTAGTGTTAACGTGTATTAGCACCTCAACACTGAGTCTTTCGTTGCACCAGGACTTGAAACCATGATTCAACAGAATTAACACCGGTCACACAAGTTTGTGACCATGCCCACTCTGTTCCATGATAACTTCTTCAAGTTTCACATATCTCCCCTTATTTTACTTATATATACAGTAGAACGTCATTTATATATCCGAATCAATTGGGACCGGACACCATTCGGATATGCGATTGTTCGGATAACCGAAATACAAATACGATCCATGCAGTATATGAAACCGGATCCTATACGAATATTGAAAATCATCCCATGCGGGAAAAGTGCTTGAAGAAAAGCCGAATAGGTGCAAAATTCTGCAGTTTTACCTTTATTTGCGGAAAATAATCACTTATTTTTCGCTTTACCAATATATCATTGTACAGCTTCGTTTTTTCGCTGCAAGGTCTCTGATTCTCTTGAGCAGCAGTAGTTGAGTAGGACAGCACCCTGAGTGTTGTTCGTACCACTCCATAGCTGTCTCTAACGCAGAAACGCGTCAGGATTTGATGGACCCTTGCTACTGTCGTTGTTGTTCTTGTTCTCGTCTTCATCCGTTTCTTCGTCGACAGGGTCAGATTCTTGCACGGAAGTCACAATCTCGTCATCATTTAGCCCTTGAAATCCACATTCTTCTTCGTTTGCTTCCCTCATGGTTTTCCTTTTCTTCCCACCATGTTCAGAGTCAAGTTTTGACGCAAAACTTAAAATGGTTTCTCAGATTTTTTTTTATGTCAGACATTGTTGCCTTTCCACCATTATAAAACTGTGCTAGAGACGCTCCACTTTCTCCCTTCGTGAGACTGTTCAATATTTGAAGTTTTGTCTCTATGTTCAAAACGTTGTGCTTCCGTTTTACATTCGAAGCCATAGCAGTTTACAACTCAACAAAATAGAACGTGTACACCCCCTCACTTGGTAACAAACTGACCTAATATTCAGAGCATATATCTAACAAATTACACACAACTGAAATTCCTCAAATATCCCTCACCTTGGGTTTCCCGTCACTTTTGGCCGCACACGAAACAACTGTTGAGCATTGCACTGTTCGAAAACGGATCCGGACTTTGGTTCGGATAAACGACGCTCTACTGTAGATCCTTTTGCTTTTTTTTTTAGATTTCACTTCGCGGACAACTCAGTTGAGGTAATTTTTTGATAAGCTGAAAAGGTATTATTCCATTATCAGGGGATAAAAAATATCAAAATTAGAGTTCTTTGAAGAAGTAAGTCCAATTATAAAGTTGGAGAATATCATTAAGTAAAAAAGAATCGCAATTAAATTCAATTGCATTTCCAGTTGTTTTATGGCAAGTGTTACTAAGGCCACAAAATCCAGTCATTTAACGGGAATAACTATTAAATAGAAAGCCGTTAAGCAGCAATTTCATTGACGCTTAAACGGATGAATTCGCGAAAAAATAAACTGCATAGAGCGTTCTACTACCTCTCAGATAACCTTTCATTGTTCATTAAATCGAATAAAAGTTTGCTGTACATTCCAGAAGAGCTCTTGTTGATTTCAGAGCTCCGAATCGGCGATAATGGAATCTCTCAATCGATTAAGCAAAGCTGCCTCATCACCCACTTGGCTGGGTTCGTTTGTACATTTGATCTATGTAGTTAGATAAGTCTTTTGATTGCAATTGATTGAAAAGGTCTTATTTGCTGATAAACACTATGGCTTGTGAGAATTTATTTCTTGTTGATTCATCATAAAAAATTGATATAGCAGGAATTCTAAGTGCATAAATATTTAACAAGACACTTGGAGGCGCAAGAAACTGAATGTGTAAAATTAAAATGTCTGTACATACCTCAGATAGCACTCTGCATACCATTCTTTGGAGAAGATGCTTTAAGACAACATGGAACCCAAAAAATTATCAAACTAGCGGTATTTTTATTGGCTTATATGATACCTCTAATCATTATAAACATGCCTCAAAAATTCCAAAGCTCTATCTGAAATTTTTATTAAGTTATGGAACAATTTTAAACAAAACTGCCACGCTCATTTTTCAGATTATCTGCTAGAAAAGTACCTGATAAAAAATGAATCAATTATTTTTCTACCGTTCGCAAATGAGACTAGCATATGTACAATTGCATATGCAGTAGCAAATAATTTCAAGAAAGAATTGTGCAATTCATGCAAAAAATTCTAGTGTGTGTATTGCTTTTTTATTGAAGAGCAAATGGATTTGGTCCTGATTTAAAATTTGTGCTTGCTTTTTATGATATTATTATGAATAAAATTAAAACTTCAAAACGGATTCTCCCGAAGCACAAATACTAAATCTCATTTTGATAAGTCTGATAATTAAAAATCTAATTCGCAAGAAGAGCAAAACTCTCCAATTTTTATATATTTGTTTTGGGTGATGTATATATATATCCCATGTATGTGAAACTCAACACAATTATTATTAAAATGTTTTAAGATATTGATTTAAACAAATGCACAGATACAATTATTCGAAATTGATATATTTTACCTATAAATTGTTATTTGATTCTTCCTTCATTCATGTACAATATTTAAGATGCGAAGGCTTTTAAAATCATGGAAATAAAAAAAATAAGGGCATTTACATCTTTTGTACATGTTGTGCTTGCCTAAGTTGTAAAACTAAACATGGAATTAGCTCTGAGGTGTGAGTATTTACTTTTTATAATTATTAAGGTAAAGTTTTATAAAATATTGATCTTTCATTTGTTTTCTTCTTTATAATCATTATGCCAGTATATTGTTTAATTGTTCTAAATTTTTGCAATTTTTATGGTAAGCAAATTTAAATATATATATAAGCTAATTAACATTTCATGAAAGTTTCAGACTATTCGATGAATATTATATCATAGTATTCATGGAATGAAAACTTCAAACAGATATTTCTCCATGTTGAATTTTTGATCATATACTAACTATCATTCAAAACCCTAAGGCTTTTTTGATAATTGAAGTAGGGATGTGAAATTTTTTATAATTGTTCTAAAATGTATATTTTGTGAAACTGTGTAGGGAATTAGCTCTAAAATACGTAGTAATTTTTTTAAAAAATTTCAAAATCAAAATTGTGTAGCTTTTTCGAGAATTTCTGTATATTTCAGAATGAAAAAATTAATATAAAATTAATCAGTAACAGCATAAAAAAACGATGCAAAGTTTTATGGAGTATGTTATAAGGTACTTTGAAAAAAAATTTGAAAGAAAATATTCATATTTAAAAAAAGCCCTAGAAATTTAAAAAAAACTTTCATAAATTTCAATTTTACAAACATTTTGCAATAAATTTGAAATTTTTCATGTGGAATTAGTACTAAATAATGACCTTTATAAAATACACAATTAAAACTAAATTTCAAAAATTAAAAAAATTGTGGGTACCCAATTGCCTTAATATTGTGAGCCTAATTCTCAATTACGGTAAATTTATTTTTATTTTTATTTTTAAATCTTCTAGATATAAATTATAAATAAATTTTATAACTTATTTTTTCATGATACTCTATCTCTCTCAAAATGTTTAGTGGCCGTGGTAGCCTAGTGATTATAGTCACAAACCTGCAGCCAGCATGCTGTTCGAGTGAATCTTGGTGCAACTGAAAATCCTCCGTATAGAGGAGACTCAAAAAGCTTATAGTCCTCCCGTTGGCAAGGTCTGGTAGTTTGCAGAGGAGGGAGGGGGCACTCAATTGCCCTCCTCAACCGAGATTCAAAATTACGAGGACCTGCCGCCAATAGCCTCCGTGTTGCTTAATAGCAGTGGTTCCTAAAAGTGATCTATATTAACCCCCAGGGGTCTACAACGATCTGCAAGGGTTCCACGTTTATAGAAAAAAATAGGACGTCAATGAGGTGTAAATGGAGTCTACAATAGTGGTTCTCGTTTAACTAAGGAGTGACTTTAGTTCTGGCTTCCAATGAATAGAATTATCCACATACACAGATGTTACCTATTTACCTACGTAATATTTTATTTTAATATAAACACAAATTCTCTCTCTATCTATCTGCACCAGCGGTCCAAAAGTGGTCTATATAGACCCCCAGGGATCTATGACGACCTGCAAGGGGTCCACGCCAGCGAAAAAATAATTTGGGGGTCCATGAGGTGTGAATGAGGGTCTATGATAATGTTTCTCATTAAACCAGGTCGTGACTTTAATCTTTAAAAATAATTTGATCTAGTGGAAACCAGATTTTACCAATTTGGTTGATTTATTGAGGTGAATCTGTGGTTACTAGGGGACAGCATAAATTTTACTAAGACAAGGACCATTTCAGAATTTCTTTCTAGATTTAAGCTAAAGAAGTATAATATTGGACTTCTCAATTTTTTTCTCGAATTTTCTCAATTTGTCGCAAACAATCTGTCAGGACATTTTAACTTACGTTCAACATTTAAATGCCTTTTAATAAGATTTTGAAACCAGATTTGAGATCGCTTTTTTTGAAGTAATCCCACAGAGAAGACAATGAATTCATATAGTCTCATAGATATATGTCATACTACAATAGGAACTGATCAGAATACGCCAGAGGTGGGGAAAATTTTTATCATTAGAGGCCACATGTAAATTAAGTAGTAATAAAGATGGCAGAATAGGTTGATGTACCTACAAATGCAACTTTTATGAAATTATAGTCTTTGTACAGATTTAACAATTGTGTGCATTATATAAAAATATTATTATAAAAAAAGTTAAATCCTATTTATATTTGACATAAAAAGTTACAATATAAAATATTCTTGTATTCACATAAGTGTAAAAAGTGTGTGTGTGTGTGTGTGTGTGTGTGTGTGCGTGCGTGTGTGAACTGATTTTTTATTTTTTTTATAAAATTATTAATTTCATAGATATTGTTGTAGTTCTCGATATTTCACTGTTAATTTTTTTATTTATGTAAGCATATATATCTATCTATATATATAAAGGAGAAAAGCGACTCACTCACTCACTCACTCACTCACTGACTGACTGACTAATCACGATATCTCCGGAACTATTCAACCTACAGACTTGAAATTTGGTAGACATGTTCCTTTCATAGAGTAGACGTCAGCTAAGAACGGATTTTTTCCGAAATTCGAAACGCAAGGGGCGTTAAAGGGGTTAAGGGGCGTTATAAATAATTGCTTCCATGTTTAAACTACTCAATGTACAATTTTGAAATTGGGTAAGCAGATTCCTTTCATACAGTAGAGATCCTTTAAAAAATAAGTTTGGTGAAAATCGACCCCCAAGTGGCATTGCAGAGGCTTAGGGAGCGTTATAGATAATTATTTCCATTTTTAAACTATTTGACGCACTGTCTTTAAATTTGATATAAATAGATTCCTTTCGTAGAATAATGATCAGTTACAAAACAGGTTTTGTGAAAACAGACTTCTAAGTGGCGTTGCGGGGGATTAAGGGGCGTAATAGATAAATATATCCGTTTTTAAACTACTTCACCTACCTGCTTGAAAATTGGTAGGTAGGTTTCTTTCCTGGAGTAAATATCCGCTACAAAATGGGTTTTGGGAAAATTGACCCACAAGGGGTGTTGCGGGGGCGGAGGGTTTAAGGGGCGTTATAAATTCCGATTTTTAAGTTACTAGACGTACAGTCTTGAAACTTAGTAAGCAGATTCCTATTCATATGGTAGAGATATGCTACAAAATGGGTTTCGTGGAAATTGCCCCCCAAGTGGCTTTGCGGGACTTAAGGGGCGTTATAGATAATTATTTCCATTTTTAAACTATTAGACGCAGTCTTTATATTTGATAAATAGATTTCTTTCATAGAGTAGAGATCAGCTATAAGAAAGTTTTGTGAAAACAGTCCTCTAAGTGGCGTTGCAGGGGATTAAGTGGCGTAATAAATAAATATTTTCGTTTTTAAACTACTTGACCTACTTGCTTGAAAATTGGTAGGAATGTTTCTTTCATGGAGTAAATATCCGCTACAAAATGGGTTTTGGGAAAATTGACCCACAAGGGGTGTTGCGGGGGTGGGGGTTTAAGGGGCGCTATAAATTCCGATTTTTAAGTTATTAGACGTACAGTCTTGAAACTTAGTAAGCAGATTCCTCTCATAGGGTAGAGATACGCTACAAAATGGGTTTCCTGAAAATTGCCCCCAAGTGGCGTTGCGGGACTTAAGGGGCGTTACAGATAATTATTTCCATTTTTAAACTATTAGACGCACAGTCTTTATATTTGATAAATAGATTTATTTAATAGAGTCAGCTATAAGAAGGTTTTGTGAAAACAGACTTCTAAGTGGCGTTGCGGTGTATAAGTGGCGTAATAGATAAATATTTTCGTTTTTAAACTACTTGACCTAGCTGCTTGAAAATTGGTAGAAATGTTTCTTTCATGGAGTAAATATCCGCTACAAAACGGGTTTGGAGAAAATTGACCCCCAAGGGGTGTTGCAGGGGGTTAAGGGCAGATATAAATAATTATTTCTATTTTTAAACCATTAGACTCACATTCTTGAAATTTGGTGAGCAGATTCCTCTCATAGGATAGAGATACACTAGAAAATGTGTTTTGTGAAAATAGACCCCTAGGTGGCGTTGCGGGGGTTCAAAGAGCGTTATTGATAATTTTTTTGCATTTTTAATTAATTGGACGCACAGTCTTCAAATTTTGCTAAGCAGATTCCTTTCATAGAGTGCAATTCCCCTACAAAATGGATTTTGTGAAAACAGACCCAGAAGTGGCGTTGCGTGGGCTCAAGTGGCGTTATAGACAATTATCCCCATTTTTAAACTGTTAGTCGTACAGTCTTGAAATTTGATAAGCAGATTCCTTTCGTAAAGTAGAGAACCGCTACAAAATGGGTTTTGCGAATATCAACTACCAAGTTTAATTTCGGGCGTTTAAGAGGCGTAATCGATAAATATTTCCATTTTTAAACTATTTGATCATCCTGCTTGAAAATTGGTAGGCATGTTCCTTTCATGGAATAGAGTTCCTCTAACAAAGAGTGAAACGAAAATTGACCCCTAAGGATGTTTGCGAGGGGTCAAGAGGAGTTACAGAAAAAAATTAATGTTTTTAATTGTTAGACCCATATACTTGAAATTTGTTAAGCATGTTTCTTTTGTTGAATAGAGATCCACTAAGAATGTATTTTAAGCAAATCAAGTTCTTAGGGGGGGGGGTGCAGGGACGTATTGACAAAAAAAATTACTTTTTTCGAGCTACAAGGACTATAATAATGAAATTTTGTTTGCATTTTTCTTTTGTTGAATTGAAATCCTCTAAGAGCGGTTATTTTGGAAAACGGCTCTCAACGGGATTACGGGGATATTGATAGTAAAACTTCTTTTTTTTCTGTTAGATTTAGACTTGAAATTTAGCTTGCATGTTCAATTTACGGAGTAGAGATCCACCGAAAATTGTTTTTGCGGGAATCCACTTGGTTTTTGGGTTACGAAAGAGCAAATATCATTCTATACTTCAATTTTAGAGATTTTTAGAAAATACAAATTAGATGAGTTCTGCCCCCTTTTTTTTGCGACAGTTAAAGGTATAAGTATATTTTTCAATACAATCGAATTCTTAATGCTAGACTTAGATATCAATAATTTATACATATATATAAGCAGTAAAAATTTATAAAACATCATGAAATACCCAGCGAAGCGGGCGGGTAACAGCTAGTTTATTTATATATTTGGATTAAGCTTCATAACGTGAAGCTTTAATTAATCCTCTAAATGAGCATATTTGGTAGTGTTGCCATGTTGCACTAGGTGCAACATGACAACGTTCTAGCATTTGAAATGTACAATTGGCTATTCTCACGAGCAGTCATTGAAACATACATACATTCATGTCACTCCTCATTTAATTCCAATGATTTACAAACTTTTGTAATCTATATAATTAAATAATAATTAATACAAGTTCTAGCTTTTATGAAGTCCACACAAGAAACTTACGGAGGCCACGTGAGGCTAAAAGGCCGTAGGTTTCCCACCTCTGGAAATAGGCCCTAACGAAGATCCTAAAATAAAACTTAAAAAAGGACGTCAGCAATTTCGGCTTTAAAAATATATACCTGTTGTTTGTCGCGAATTATGGAATATTGTGAGAAAGTTTTTAATTGTTTTTCCTAGTGAGAGGGAGTTTCAGTGAGTTTGCCAGTCTCAAAAACAAAGAAAAGAAGGGGGGGGGGGATCTGGACAGTTTCTAACAAAGGAAATTTAAGATAAAACCTCACTAGGTTGATATTAAATGTTGAAAATTTGTTATTGAATTCATCCATCTCATTAAAAGCATTTGTTGTAGTTCAGCTATGTTATGTATTAATTTAAAATTCATTAACATGTGGTTCTTAAGTTTTAAAAGCTATACTTCACTGCAGTTAGAAAATTAATTCTCTTAAATTAGTAGTAACAGATGACAAAAAGACATTTAAATTGATAAATTCAAAAGAATTTAAAAAGGTGAGCATAGGTCTACCCCCGAAACCGAAAAATATGGCAAGGGGTCTATGAGACAAAAAAGTTTGGGAACCTCTGATCTACACTATTAAAAATCAAGAGTAAACAAGCATCTTTATCTATTTACGTGAGGCGATCTTGTCACGAATTGTTGAACACAGAAACTCGTTGAAGGTACCGAAAGATAGGAAATAATTCGGAGAATATTGTTTGATCATTTAAATTTTCGAAATTACAATTATTTAAAAGATATTAATTATAAACATTAAAATGAATGATTAGCCTACTGTGCAGAGACTGAAAGATGACAGGAGAAAAGATTTTCGCGTTTTTAAAATTGCCATTCTTTGTTCCATACCGAAATCAGAAAAGTAAATCCAGAGTGAGTGATTATTTACGTCCCACTGTTCAGCTACAAGAGGGCTTTTGGGGACGGTCCGCGTAATTTTGAACCATGGTCAAGTGACGCGGACGACACATGAGCTGGCACACCCCTCTCCTAATTACCGCACCACACCAACGAAAGGACGTTTGAGCTCTCGACAGATTTAACGTGCATCGCTCCCCTACACGGCGGGTCTTCAGTGGTACTAGGATCGAACTCAAAACACGCTAGATATGATCCGATGCCTAGACCGCTTGGCTACCGTGGCCACAAAGTAAATCCAGAATTACACCGTGTACGTAGAATTTTTTTGAAAGCAAAATAATTATATTTTGTATTTTTTTAGATATTTTCCTGCATTTTGGTCCTATTGTCGTAATCAATCGAATGAGTGAGGGAATATTAACATCGCACTGTTCAGCTACAAGAGAGCTTTTGACGACGGACCTCGTAATTTTGAACCATGGTCAAGTCACCTGAGCTGATACCCTTTCTTCTGACTTTCACATCACACCAACGGGAGGACATTTGAGCTCTTGACAGATTTAACGTGCGTATGTCCCCTTCAGGGCAGGTCTTTAGTGATGCTGGGCTCAAACTCATGACACGCCAGCCACGATCCGATACCTTGACCACTAGGTTGCCACGACCTCCTCGCAATCAATCGCGCATAGTTCTGAAATGTGCATGCTTTATTCTCTTTTACTCGTTAATTTTAAAAATAAGATTCCTCGACACTTTCTTTATGATTTTTCGAAAATTACGCGAAATTCGACTTAAGCATATATCAACTTCGTTATTTCTCAAAATAGTTGCTCGAAACTTTTTCCCGTGAATCAAACCTTATTATCCATGTTTTGACCGAAGATTGAAAATTTTATAGCTATCGCAATGTCTTAGCAATGTTAACTGCAATAGTAGTGTGTGTATTAGCAATACACTGCGTCATCCACCAACAACATTTAGTTGCTAAAAATCTGAATGATAGGTTGAATGAATATTTTCAATTAGTCATTAATGCAATAAACTGAATGAATATCTACAATTAGTTATTAATTCAATAAACTGAATGAATATCCTTCAATTACTTATTAATTCAATAAGTTGAATCTGAAGCAACTCATTGATTTCGAGGTTACTTTAACAGTTGTTTGAAGAAAATTATGAGAACTTTCAGCATTAACTCCATTGTGAAGTTCGCTGACTCTTAAAAGGCTTATATTTGACAAGATTTTCTGCATTTTTTGGGATCCAATCTTGAACGAAAATTTAATCTAGTGGAAAACCAGATTACGCCTATTTAATTGATTTATTTACTTCATTTAATGAGGTTAGCTTGCAATTAAAACGTGACAGCCTAAATTGGATTAAAACAAAGACTAACAGCTTAGTGTTTCTTGCGAGATTCAAAATAAAGGAGTATAAAACCTTGGATGTCGCGAAATTTTCCATTTTCTCAATTTTTAACAAACAATCTGCCAGAAAAATGATGTTTTAACTTACGTTTAACATTTAAATGTCCTCTATTCAGATTTTGAAACTAGATTGGAGAATATTTTGACTATGGTAATACCACACTGTACAAAAAAATCCATACGGTCTCATTGAAAAAAAACAAAGAAGAAATTATCATAATAGGCACTAAAGAAGAGCCTATAGTTTAAAAACAGATGTAAGTAGTTTTGGCTTTAAAAAGATATGTATGTTATTTATCTCGAATTATGGAATATCGTGAGAAATTTTTTCGCATTGCATTTTCTAGACAAAAGGAGTTTTAAAGTGGCTGTCAATCACCAAAGCAACTCAAAACAAAACAAAAAAGGAAGAAAGAAATAGAATGATCTCTACTATATATATATATATACTATTTTAAGTATCGAAGAGGTATTTCTTCAAAATTCTTTCAGAATATTTAAAGTTTGTGAATTAATTCAGTTATAAGTGAGCTATGTCACAATGCTTCCTTTTTTACTTTTTTAATCTACACAGAGATAAATGTAGCAATATTATTTTTTTATCATTATAAATATATTTTCAAATGAAATTGCATATGTTAATATTGAAATGTTGTTAAAAATATTTCGAAAAGACATTTTCTTAAGGAATCCTAAAAGACAGAATTTTATTGGACTGAGAAATATACAATGTATTTATTATTAATATTTTTAACATTGAAGTATGTTTTTTAGTATTTTATTAGAGTTACTTTTTGTGTTTATTATGACAAATTTCTAGCGTTCTATGTTAATAAGATTTAAAAGAAAGGAAATTATTTTTTCTGTCAGAGTTGTATACATAGAAAAAATTTTTAGATTAAATTTATGTAAATCTATTCTATCTTTTGTACGTGCTGTGTATACGTATGCGTGAGTTTGTGGGGAAGAAAGTTCAGTTCAGACTTCATATTTTAAATTTTGAAAAATCTACTTACTTTTGGAATGCCTAACATGCAGTATCAATTCTAAATATATTACACATAGAAAAAGTGTTTCAATGAAAATAGAATAGGGGTATTTTATTCTGTTTAAAGTTTGGAATAAAATTTTGGAAAATCTCAAACTTATGGATTTTTAATTCAAATGGGTCAGTTTTAAATGAATTCAATTTGTACTATTTTTATTGAATTCATTATGTACTATTTTTCGTTTGTTTTTTAGGATGAATTAAGTTTTGTTTTGATTTGCTTCTATAAATAATAATATTTAACCAATTTTTTAATCATGTTTTCTGTTTTATAATGTAATTTCTACTATGCTAATGTGTAAGTACTTTTAAAAAAATATGCTTATTTTTTGACATAATATGACAGAAAAAAAGAAACTGTTAAGTGGTTAAAGAAATCATAAGTGGCAGTCATTATGACTGCAAATATATATCTTGTTTCTTGAAGACTATTAGAGCTTGGAATATATTTACAAAATATAATGAAAATTTCAATATACTTGCAAATATATTCCAAGAAATTCATCCTGCTATCAATACGGCTTACGCCCTTCTGAATTTTGAACTTATCTGAGACACACCTTCCGTCATAACATCAAAGGAGAAGAAATGTGAAAATATTGTCAAAAAAGTGTTAAAATCATTGGAAAAAATAGCAAAAACCTTCAGTAGTGAAACGCGTGTTTTCTCAGTGTTTTTCGTGTTCATCTCAGTATTTATCATAACCAAAAGACTTAAAAAAATTTATGAAGAAATAAAGAACAGTTAAAATTATGTCAATGACTCAAAAAAATCTGATTATTATGATCACATAACAAACAAAAATTCAACTTAGTAACTTAGAAAATAATGAAATTCTTTGTAATTTAATGTTATTTGATCCTCGGTTTAAAAACATATTTGAAGAAAATATTCTAAGTTAAAGGAAAATATGACGCGAAAATGAACAACACATTTTTTAAAAAGAGATTCAAATTTTAATTTAATTTCTCCATTTTCTAGCTGTCATGTAGAAAATATAAACCCAAAACTAGATAACGAAGGCTCTAAATTTAAACCAATAGATTTAAATGTTTCGCAAGTCATAACATAAATTGAAAACTATTTAAAGGAGGAATTATACTTAAAAGAAATTAAGAGCCTTTGAAATGGTGGGAAATGAATGGATGTATTCAACCAAATATGATCAAAATATTTTGGGAACATTTTCCTGACTTCATTTACTTGCGAAAGGATTTTTCTAAATCGGGACGAATCTAAGCGAAAGGAGATATAGATTATCTTTTTAAAAAGCGAAGCAGCTATTGTTTCATTGATTGAACAATTCAAATAGTTTATATTTCAAATAAATTAACTGAAAAATTAATTTCTAACTCTATTTTGAATTTCGTATTTTAAACTAATTATTTTAGTGAATATGGATATGGAAAACACAACTTATTAAGTAAAATATGATTTTTTTCTCGTGCGTATATAAATTTCTGTTATCCGTTTTATATAAATTAAATTAGTGTTGTATATATATGTGTGCTATGCTCTGTTTGGTGATAATTTAATTTAATATGTTTCTTTTATAAAATGCAACCAATTTTAGATATATGTCGAGTAATCAAATGAGTACATGTATGGAAGATCTGTCGTGTTAAATTCCTTTAATACATTCGAAGAACTTAAAAAGATTTTTTTCTCCAATTCCTACTATTAGTTCACTCGTTAATAAAATACTTTCTATTCATCCATTCAAGTTCAAACACATTTTTTAAAACTTGTAGGGGATGACACTTTGTTAATGCAGTTTTTTTTCCAAACATTAATTTATTAAATAAATTTAAAAAATGAATAAATAAAAACAAAAGTAATAGTCCAACAGCACATATAGAAAGGAAAATCGTTCGTTGTGTCCCTGCAGCGTTAGGAATAGCGCGTAGGACTTCTAAACCAAAGGTCGTGGGTTCGAATCCCACCGGGGATGGTCTAATTTTTGAGAATGTGATTTCTTTTTTACTACTCTATTTTGTTTAAATAATTAAATTTAATTAATGAATAAATAGTAACAAACAAACAAAATAGTCCAGCACCACATACAGAAAGGAAATGGAAAATTTCAAGGAAATTCGCTTTCTGTTTTGTCACTTAATATTGTGATCCTGTCATATGTATATACATATTTATATTAATTTTAACTATTTAATAAAAAGTAACTAAAATAAAAATTTTCTTTGTTGTCCTAAGTAGGAATTGACTTAATTTTTTTTCTTACATTACCTTTTTAGGAACAGGTTAAAAAACAGTCCTTAAAAAAGGAATGTTACAGGTAAGAAAACAATTCATCCAACAGAACATAAATTCTCATCTCTAAACACGACACAATATTGTCAATATGTTGAATCTTCTGAAGCAAGATGAAAAAGATTTTTGGCCGAGTGGTAACTGTGAATGAATCTTGGATCTATCTACGAAGAAGGACACACAAAAAACCGAGGCTGGTCCAATAAATCCTTGTATTTACAGAATCAGTTCTCTGTGACATTATGACCTATAAAGTAGTTCCCTTCAGCATTTACACACCTCTGCATTCGGTGCTGTCATTGATGGTAACAGTTCTGGAACGAGGTTTCCAGAAGGCCCTTCAGGAGATTCTCCGTTTTTGGATGAATTTTTTCAGCTGAGGTAAAATGGGTTCCTTTTAATCAAGATAATTGCAGGAAATTAAAAAAAGTTGCATGGGGTCAAATCAGGTGAATAAGGAGAATGCTCCATCATAGTAATGTTTTTGCTGGTCAGAAACTGCTCGAGAGATAAGGCCTTTCTAGCGGGTGCATTATCTTGGTGCAACAGCCATATATCTCTCCCTAATTAAGGAGTTTTTTCCTAACTTTTTCACGAAGTCTTTTTAGTACTTCAATGTAGTAGTGTTGACTTACAGTCTGACCTCTGATGTAAGTGGGAACCCACTCATATCACGAATTTTGGCAATGTTTTGGTCTATAATCGCTGACCTTGGGCGCCCAGCTAGTTCATCATCTTCCACACTGACCCTTCCGCCTAAAAACCTCTTATATCATTCAAACACATGTGCACGAAACTAAATTTCATCTCCATTAGCCTCGGTTAGTATTAGAAATATTTTCGTGGCTGATTTCTAAAGTTTCACAAGAAACTTTGTACCTCCCCCCCCCCGTCTACCCTGTGACCTGGCTAAAGGTGTAGGAGGAAGTGAAGGACGATTCGACATGATAATTTCTAATTATTTATTCAGCACTTTAAAAAACTCAAAAACAATCCAATTAATCAAGTTAAATCAGATGTTTTCAATTAGCTGGCAGAGGAAGAGAAGAGAATGGAGTATTCGGAGAATACTTCTAATAATTGATCCACTTTTATTAATCAATCTTCTACTTTAATATTTGCCTTAAATGGTAGATATGTGACTAATTGCCACTTAAATCTCTTTAATAATTTAAATATCAAAACGCACTATAAATATGATTAATACCTGAACTGTAGATAGTCTTGATATCTTCTGATCCGTAATCCTTCAATCTCTTTATAATTCTATAACTTTCTATCTCTCTTCTCTCACACTGACATACTAACACTCTTCCGTATATCTCTCCAACTTATATCGCACTTCGCTTTAACTAACTTTTTTTTGCAAGCGAAGCTGCACTATATGTAATAAATTTGATCTGCATATCACAGTTTCTTATTCAGAAAAGGGTTGTTGATTTTTATAACCCAAAGATTTCCCCAGAGGTTAATTGAAGGACGCGTATAGACCCGTCACAACTTGATGTTGATTCGACATTTTCTAGCAGAATGCAGTTGCACATGTTCATTCAATGACGCATTACTCCCAACTGGCATGATCGACTAAAACGCGAAACTGGCCACATGGATAGAAGAGGTGTGTGGGATGACGCCACCAAAACAGTTGGTGCCAACTCTACTCTTTTTTCAAGCTACACACTTAACCTCGTTTTTTTTGTCTCACATCTTGTATATCAGTACTTCGCAACCTTTTTTATCGCTGCTGACTAGTCAACGTTTGGTAATTTTACTGTGGCCCATTAGGGCTGGGGGTGTTGATTGCTTATATTTTATACATCATGATATTTTGCACATGCGTGGCATTGGTGTGGTTTTAGGTAATGTCTCACAGCGCCCAGTTAACCTCTCGTCCATGGACAGTCACACGAACCCGAGATAAATACACCGCAGTAAATAAAATAAAAATAATATTATGTTCCTTGAGTGCCCAGGTACCATTCAACCCCCGGTCCGGTACCGGTCCACGGCCCTTGGGGTTCGGGACCACTGATCTATATGATATAGAAACCAAAGAGAGGAGAAAGAATTGGAAGCACCGGGACTCCTCCATGTCCTCTTACCCAGAAATCTGTAAGAAAGTTTATACTGTCTCTTTTGGTGAACTATCGAGGATTCAACAATCTTCTTGCAAAAGGGTCACATCACAATAAGAGTCTATTACTGGACACTACTAAGCAAATTACATGATGCTTTGATCAAGAAACGTCACAGTACGATCACCAAAGAAGTCCGTTTTCGTGCTGAAAATGCACCTGCACTCTCATCTCGTGGTACAGTTGAGAATCAAACGATCGAATCTATAAAGTCTTCAATGGTGTTTCCCACAACATTGTTATTTGCATCTCTCCAGCTTCGGGAATAAACATTAAAATCGCTTTCGGAATATGATGGAGCCCTGCTTCCATTTGTATAAAATATCTTCAAGTCTCGGATTATTAAAGGAGGATTATGTACGTGGTAACTAGAGGCAGCATGCCAGACCTAGATCTTCAGGTCCTCTAATTTATCTTCTGATGACATTAATCTTCGTATGAATACCTTTGTAGTGTGAGGTAATTTTTACATAAACTATTATACCAGATTCTCTATTTGTCTTTATTTTTCCAAAGAAAAACTTCCTCTCCAATTTCTTAAATAAACATTAAAATCGCCTTCGGAATATGATGGAGCCCTTTTTCCACTTGTATAAAATATCTAAGGCGACAATTTGTCAGTAGTTTGGCGAGCGCAAGGGGCACCGCATGTAGGTGAGTAACTCCCCCCCCCCCAAGAAAAATGCATAATTTTGCGGGGTGAAAATGAAAAGAAGTTTAAGAAAAACTACGTTTGTACCTAGATTATTTTTAATAATAATTAAAACTTCACGATATCCTTTTGTAAAAGGAACGATTTGGCACATCTCTACTATGAACTTCAATAATCCTTTCAAGAATGCATGGGAACAACTCAAATAAAATAGAAATTCTTCTTGTGTGAAAATTTTTTCAATCATACAGAACTTACCCACACTAGAACTAAAATGAAGAAAAGAAATGTATGTGTGTTTGCAGTTTTTCTTTTATTTTACAAAAAAATATATGTATTTCTGTTAGAATTATAGCGTTATTTATAGTTGCAGCAGCTGTTTGTGAAACTTGATACGTATTTACAAGTAGTTTGTTCAAGGTTGCATGGTCTTTCTGCAATAAATTATGGATGGAAATAGAATCAATATACGAGAACTTTCTGTTTCCTCCCTCGAAAAAAATGAGTATTATACTATGATCCGATTTATTATTGACAATATAAAAATTTCGATCTTAACTTTATAAACGTTCTACAGCAAACCATTCTAGAAGCAGTGAGCTTAAAATGTAAAATACTTATTAAATGATTATAATAAAGAAAACAAATGATATAGAATACCTTTTAACGAAATTTTGTGTTTATCAGAAAATGTGTGAATGGGGATGTAAAAACTACCGCACACTTAGAAAATGTCAAAAAAATCCTTTTAATGTATAGCTTTTTTCAGGGAAAAAGGAAAGTTTCTATTTTGTGAGTAAATGCATATTTTATTGATAATTTACCTGTGTTCAAAAAAATTACATCTATACAACTCCTTCATTATTTTCAAGTTAAAATAATTTGTACTTGTTTTTTTAAGTTGGTAATCAGTTATAATGTTCATTTAAAATGTATGGAGTTCCTTGAGGCTTAATTTTGTTGATCACATTTGTTAAAACTTTACTTAAACTTACACGAGCTCTTGGCCGACTTGACTTAAACTTACACGAGTTATCATCACGAGCTCTTGGCCGACGTGTTATGAGGCGTGTCATATCTGTCGAGGCCCAAATGTCCTCCCGTTGGTGTGGTGTGGAAGTTAGAAAAAAGACAATCACAGCTCAGGTGATATCTTTGGGCATTCAAGAAAAAATTACTAAACATTAAGTTCAAATATAAATTTGCAATCGAAATTAAGCATATGCATATTGTTTAATGAAATGATTTGATTTTTGAATTCAGTAATACCTCGACTTATGCGAATCCGGAGCTTTTAAAATCTCGTCGATTCGTCTTTTGTTTGGGGGGCGAGGAATTGGTAAAATTGATGAAATTGGTAATCTGATTGAAGAGTTGTCGATCTTGCCAGATAAATAAATTTAAATGTGGATAGTGATGATGATCAAGAACTGCTACTGGATTCTCACAATCAAGAGCTGACAACTGATGGGCTCATAGAAATCCATGAGCAAGAGCAAGACTTTGAAGAACTTGAGTCTTTAGACCCAGTTCAATAAGCAGATCGGGTGACGGTTCGGAATTTAACAGAAAGCTTCGGGTTAGTTGAAAAAGGGCTACATTTTTTAGAAAATATAGACTCCCACGATGAGTGTATTTTTAAGCAAAACAAGAAATACAAAAATTATTAGTATTCTACAAAAAAAATTTACAAAAAAAAAAATTTTTTTTATGAGCCGGCAGACTATTTTGTTAGATTTTATAAAACCTTCAACATCAAAATAACTTCAGTTTGTGATGTTGTATCTGTGTTACTAAGGTTTTATTAAACTTTTTTGTTCTAAATTATTATTTTCTTTCATCTCAGGCTCCAAATAATTTTTATACATTTATATGCGAAATCATATCCAGACTTACGCGATTTTCACTCAGTCCCATCTAACACGTAAGCTTGAAATATTACTGGGCCGATGTAGCTAAGTGGTCAAGGCATCAGATCATGGCTAGCGTGTCATGAGTTCGAGCCCAGTACCACTGAAGACCCTCCGTGTATTGGAGTGATGCACGTTAAATCTATAGAGAGCTCAAACGTCCTCCCGTTGGTGTGATGTGGTAGTTAAGAGAGGGGGTGCCAGCTTAGGTATCACCCTCGTCACTTAACCATGGTTCAAAATTACGAGGTCCATCGCCAAAAGCCCTCATGCAGCTGAACAGTACGAAGTTAATATTCACTCACTGGAATATTACTGTATATATAAGGGTACAACGCTGGCTCTTAGAAACAAATATTCCATACACGTGTTCACGGCTGCTAAATATGCTTAAAGATCGCTATTCTATGCCACACCACGAGATCCCGGCAGATGAAAAAGTCTTGCTGTAATATTAAAATATCAATCGATTAATGTAACCAAATTACTACAGCTAATATACGATGTAAAAATATCTTTCACTGTTTACACCCAAAATAGCCTATTCAGTATTATTTATTCTACCAATTAATTAAAGAACACGCTACGAAAAGACTTTACCTAAGGCATCATCTATTTTAAATGACTCTTCGATATATTCCATAATAATCAGTGACAAATGATCTTCCTTTGTTTCAAAATAATGATCAAAGAAATCGTTTGGACGGCATTTCTTTTCGTGCCTCCCGTTAACATTCAAAACATGTATTTCGGCTTACGATAATCATCAGGACGCCTTTCACCTCTACTCCTTTCCACCCTTCTCGAAATCTTCACGTGTTTCTGTAATGGCGAGTAAATTTAAAGACCCGGCAAAAGTGTTGTAATTACCGGCATAAGCAGGTAAAGCGAAAGCAGTAGACCAGAACATCTTGCGTTATGTGTCGGTTTTTGACGGCTCTACAATGGCAAATTACCGGACCAAGATCGGAGAAGAGGAGGAGTGTTCAGAGAAAAAGGGTTGCTGAATAAATAATTGGGAAAGACCTCGCAATGACATTTAGATTGGAGAATCTAGGCGTTTTGGTTTATTTAGAATGCACTCTGTTAAGTTTAAATAATTTATAAAGATGGTTATTTCTCTCCAAAGAGCAGTTTTTACTTGTACTTGTGTTTCTTACCTTTTTGTTTGACAGTGTCAGTGGTTTTCTAAAGTATTATACTATTGTTTCTGTTGTGATAATTATTAAAAGAGGGGTAATAATTTTTGTCACATCAGTAACAAAAAAATAGCATGGACCACAAGAAAGATATCATTGTAGAATACTTGATTAAAATTTCAATAACAGGTTTAAGATATTTTTATTTTTTGTTTGGTTTTGCTTGCGAGTTATATTAACGTCTCCCTATAAAACTGCACGAGGGCTATTGGCTATCTCTCTCTCACCTCTGCGCTCTACTGTTTAATCATCTATCTTAATTAGATTTGTTTTGTGTCTGATTGATATTTGGAATTAATAAATTAATTAGATTGAAATCATGTCTGTTGATCATTCAGTTTCTCCCACACACCTAGCCGGGTTTACAGGTAGACAAGGGGCTTCAGATGTAAGCAGGAACCGACAGGTATTACAAAATTAGCACATCGAAACACCACTGGAACAAAATGTTTGGCTTTAAAATATAGAAATGCTGAATTGATTTTTCATCGATTAAAAATCCGCCATGTAGATGGGGATTTTTTGCCATCCTTCACGGCTTTTCTCTCTCCCATATATACAGAGAGAAAGAAAGACCAACAATATTACAGTTTCAAACAATTTTTTTTTAATTTTGGAGATTTTTTTCCTGCAAAATGCGCATCCTTTTATTTATAAAGAACTCTGCAATGTACGTGATCCACTGATCTTTTGAAGGCTTTTTCTCGAAAGGTTTTCCCATGCTTTCGAACAATGGTGTACTGAATTGAAAAGCAATAAGATAAACACTATACATATATTAATATGAATGCTAAAAGAATTAGTAAATAACTTCGTAGTATTCAGGCACATTATTTTATCAAAAGATTACAAATTATACAATTTGACAATACAAATCAAGTTACAATAACCATGAAAATATTTTCAAATAAAGAATAATATAAAATGCCTGAAATATAAATGATGAATTTTTCAAGATTTAATTCATTTATACCTTAAGACATCAACATATGTACATATCTAAAGATAAAAACTTTGATGAGATACTGAAGAATAGATTAGGAAAAGCTGCAAGGTCTTATAATAAAGACTAAAACGAAAAGAGTAATATATATATATATTACATAATTCCATTAATTAATTTATGTAAAGCTAAGGTTTGTTCCTTAAAGTATGAAACCTTGCTACTTTTTTGTTATGTATTGGTTTTAATTCTTTAATTGAGTGTTTATTTATGTTGTCTTAATGTTGCCATATGCACTATTTGCTAATAGACTGCAATATATATATATATATATATATATATATATATATATATATATATATATATATATATAAGTTATTCAAATTATTTTGACAAACCGAGAATTGAATTTATCATATTAAACAAATATCCTTATTTTATTTTTTCGACGATATTCACACTAGCGATCAATGTTTGGAATTCCTCAGAAAATTGTACCTATAAGCCATTTATAAAAATTTAAAAAAATTTATATTGTTGGTCATAAAAGTTTTGACGCAAAATAATTTAAAATTCTCTAAAAGAAAGAATAAATAAAGCCAATACGGCTGATGAAAATAAAATATTGAATCCTATAAGTATGCAAATATCTAATTCGATAAATATTTATTTCAATATATAAAAATTGTGAAATAGTATGTTTTGGAAGTGTACATACATTCTTTGAAATACCTCCGCATCTCAAAATGTCTTATCTAAAAGCAATTTGTCGGCCTTTTTTTACTTGTATTCACTTTGACAAGAGTGTCTATTGAAAAATGTTATTCCTATTTCGAACACACATATTGTGGCGTCGAGAGAATAAAGAGAAGCCATAAAAGTCAAATCTAATAACGAGAGATACAAGCAGATATTCACACAAACTATCCAAAATATTTAATAAAAATTGAGCAGTCAACCGTATAGGAGCACTAGGGGGTAAAAAAAACTCAATATACGCTTCGACAAAAAACAATACACCCACGGCTAAAAGGTAAAATAGATCCAAGTGAAATTTAACACAATACCTTCCAAATTCTTTTGAAAGCGCCAATACAAAAGAAGAGTGTTTGCAGCTTCGTTTTCTGTGAATAAGTTCAAAATACGTCGACTTATTCGAATGCATATCGAAAGATTTTATGATTCTAAAGAGCAAGATTTTTATTGAATACCGAAGAAAACAGGTTTGATATATTTGGCTTCTTTGATCTTTGATAAAAACGTTAGAAAGAAGAATTCGATGCGCTGAAAATTCAAATTCGAAAATAACTATTCAACAAGTCACCCTAAAATAGGTTTTCAGGACAATAGTTTCCATTTAATAAAATGGGATCCGAGGGAATGTGAAACAAGATTCTAGTATTACTTGCATATTTGTTCGCAGAAAATCTCAATATATATGTGTGAAAACCTTAACAATAAAATATTTTACAGAAATAATACTTTAAAGGTATTTTTGGCGTTATATATATTCATGTATATAGCGTATAACGCAACAGGACGCTTCTTTCTATTCACTTAATCTTGTTTACTTCGTCGAGCGAACATCTATATAATTTGATTTTCAAATATTAAATCCCGGAGGAAAATCATTCAAAAAGTGTAGACTGAGAGAAATAATATGTATACACACAGGGTTATTATAATTAAATTTTCAATACTTCGAGGGATATGTAAAGCGTTCTATGAACCAGAGTATATCATGAATAAAATCAAACTATATCCCTGGCCGAACCGTTCACCCGATTTAAATCCCATAGAGAATATGTCCTCTTTAATGAAGAAACACCTGCAGGATTTCTCTCCAAAGCGGAGAGAAGAACCTCATTGAGAAAGAGCAAAATCAGTTAGGTTGACTGCAAAAGATTAGTGTACAATAGCTTAATTCTTGCTCCTGAATTTATTAAGGCCAAAGAAGATGCCACTAAATATTAACTATTCACAACGTTTTTCGTTTAAAGGAATCAATACTATTAGTCTGCATGTTGGGGAGGGATAATAGTACCTTGCGAATTTTTGGAATTGCATATTTTGGACGTGTTTTCTATCGATTTCTCGTAAGACAGGGGATTTCACTCATTTTAATATGATTTTATTTCAGTTTTTGCAGTAAAGCATCAAAGTAATTTGCGCCAAGTGGAACTATTGTATTTTTTTTAAATAACATAAAATATACGAAAGCACAAAAAGAATAAAAATTAACTAGCTTCTTTCTGTTTCCCACAAGATAACATTTTAAAGATTTACAGTATATTCTACATTCTTACATAAAATTAAAGCTAAAGAATGCATGTATTCGTACGCCTCAAATTTTAAATTTATCCCTTTCCCAGTATTCCTTAAAATTAAAACAAATAAAAAATTTCTTTCAATTTATCGTACTTTAAAATGAAATCTATTGATCCTATCCGCAGAAATTGTGGTATACAGAATATAGATCTACAAACATAATATGCATACAAAATAGCATAGACACCATCAACTTTCTTTTCATTCTTTTTTTTTTTTTTTTTTTTGTTCATTTAAAAAAAAACTTAAAGTTAAACTATTTTCAAAAATATTTATAGAATTCCATAACACATATTTCTTTATGATATTGATTATAAAAAAGTGATTAAACACTAATCGATAAAAATAAATCACAAGAAAATTATTTGAATTAATTACCAATCAATATAGTCAAAAAAATTGTATTTGATGATTATAATTATCTAAAACTCCGTTTGGTTTATAATAATAGAATCCTATTTTTAAGAAGAAAAATATTATCATATTCTGCATTCTCAAGTGGAAGATGTTCTCTTAAATTCAAATAAATAAATATAAAAACCTGTTTTATAGTTTAAAACTCCCGGTACGTATTCATGTAATGAAAGCGTAGATTCAAAGAATTTGAAACTCCATGCTACGAAACATAAGCAAAAACTCCTTTCCTTCCAAGCGCACTTTTTATTTTCTGGATTAATTCTTTTTTTTTCAAGTGCAAATATGAAAAATGTGAGAACTCATTTCAGGTATCTTTATGAAGGCTCAAGATTTTTCATGCCTTTTGTTTTAAAATAAATTTCACGTCAATTTTTCTCGTGTAAGTAAAGTAATTTCAAGTTATAATTTCTAATTTTCTCGGAAATGAATATCAGAAATGCATTGAATGCATTTTAATTTTTTAAAAATTTCACTGAAAAAAACATCCAAAAAGAAAATAATACTATTTGATAAAAACATTTAATTTTTTTAATTTTAATTTTATAGTTTTTCATTCCACTCTGTGTTAAAATTATTTAAACACGTATCTGCGAAAAAAAAGTATATTATAAAAAACTAACTTATTAATTATTTTCTAATAAAATTGATTAAAATTGCTCATTTAGCAATTCATTGTGACATACCATTTGCTTACATAATGGCAGCACTGAAAATGAAGTAAATTTCAGATCAGTGGGGATGCAGCAAGTGAATTCAATCATTGAAGAAGAGAGAATTAAAATATATTTCAGAATATTTCCTTTTTGTGTGTAATGATGTGTGGCGACGCAATGTCCAGTAGGAGAAAAAATTTAAGACAAGTATGAAAAAAGGCGACCGGCGGGTTTCTGCGAGGCGGACATCCTCCTTCGCATTGACCGCGCACGGCAGTGCTGCAGTTATAGTCTTGAGTGTAGCGGGAGCTCTGAGCACTGCGCCACCAGACAGTTAACCAATGTTTGGCTAAATGTAAAATCGCGTATTTTAAATTATTTTAAAAAATCATTACCTTTATTTTAAGGGCGTAATTTTTACGTTAATGCTCTCAAACATCACCAACTATTTGCAAAAATAACGTACTTTGAAATCAAAAATGTACAAATTACTACTTTTTAATTTATTTCTCAGAAAAAAACATAAGTTTACGAAAATCACAAAATATTTTTTTAAATCCGTAATTTTGAAGCAATTTTTTCAATCTTCGTATATGTTACGGATAATATTACTGTACACACGAAAAAAAGGTTTTGTGAGATTATCTTCATAAATGACGAAGTTATTCAATGTGAAGTAAAAATTAACACTACTTTTTAAAAATTCTTTAAAAAAAAAGTTTTGGAAATTTTATTTTTTAAATGAATGGATCTAAAAGAGAAAGGCTTGAAGTTAATTAGTGTAGAATATAGATTTAATAACACGAAAAGTAATTCATACCCAACGATTTAGAAATAATTTTCATAAAAACGCATCTGTTTTAACACTATTTTAAAAAATTCGAAAAAAATGGAAAATATCGTTATTTCACAAAAAAAATTATACCGTGTCGTGGCGAAATAAATGATCTTTCCGATTCTGTAATTATTTTTTGTCTCATTTCGACACCGAAAATTAGATGACAATTTTAATATGGTGGAAAACGTAAGATTACCGCTCGGCCGAAACGGAAGGGAAGTTCCGCCAAGTAAACAACCGGCAGGAGTAAAACAATTCCGCGTTTTAAGGTTTTTAATTAATATCTTTTTAACTAATTACAATATCGGAATATAAATAGGCAATACGGCTTCCCCGGAAAATTCCCGATCTTTTGGTACCTTCCGCGACTTTCTGCGTGGTGCTGTTCGTGAGAAGATAGACGCACATAGATAGATAGATAGATAGATAGATAGATAGATAGATACGTTTGTTTACCTTCGAATTTTAATAGTGTAAGATACTTCATTTACATAATCACGCTTCCTTGCACGGTGAAAGTTGGTTTTCCTAAGAGAGTCATGAAGGAATTAGTAGAACCGCGTATAGATCAGTCACAAATTCTAATATTATGTTTCAGTTCGCGTTGTTTATAAGCCATTTTCCTTTCAATACTCGAACTTAAAAAAGAAATGCTTGAAAATGTTTCAAATTCTTTCTGCAGTCCTAGTGCCATTGAAGACATGACGTATAAATTGGCTGATGCACACTAAATCTGCCGTGGCTCAAAATCCTTCCTTGGCGTGGGGTGGAAAATCGATTATGGGAGTACTAATTCAGATGTCGACCTCATCATTTGACCATGGTTCAGACGTATTAAGGTCACGTCCAGTAGCCCACTCATGTTACTTTAGATTTCGGCATAAATTAAAATCAAACTACAGTAGAATATCGTTTATCTGTATCAATTGGGACCGGAAACCGTTCGGATACAGGATTGTTTGGATAACCGAAAACCGAATGCGATCCATGCAGTATGTGAACTGGACACTACACAAATATTGAAAATCATCACATGCGGGAAACGTGCTTGAAGAAAAAGCAAAATAGGTGCAAAATGTCACAATTTTACCTTGATTGTGGAAAATTTTCACTTATTCTTCGCTGTACCATTGTACACCTTCGTTTTTTCACTGCAAAGTCTCTGATTCTCTTCAGCAGTAGTAGTTGAGCAGGACAGCACTCTGATAGTTGTTCGTACCACTCCATAGCTGTCTCTAACTTAAAAAACGCTTAGGCATTTGATGGACTCTTGCTACTTTCGTTGTTGTTGTCCTCGTCTTCATTCGTTTCATCGTCGACAGGGTCGGATTCTTCTTCACGGAAGTCACAATCTCGTCATTATATAGCATTTGAAATCCACATTCTGCTGCATCGCATACTATCCAGGCTTCTATACCAACGAAACTCAACAAAAGAGCATGTATACACTTGGAAACAAACCGACATAATAATCCGCGCAGATGTTTACCCAATCACACAACTGAATTTCCCCAAATATCCCTGATCTTGGGGTTTCCCGTCATTTTTGGCATCGCACGAAACAGCTGTTTTGTATTGCACTGTTCGAAAACATATCCGGATTTTGGTTCGGATATTTGACGCTCCGGATAACAAACGTTCGGATAAACGAAGCTCTACTGTAAATCAAATTGATACCTTAACACGAAGGTACCACACCTACTGTTACGAGACTATGAAGTATATTTTATACATCATAGAGAATATTTAAAAACCCAAATTACTCTAGGTCAGTGCTTATCAAACTTTTAACATTTACGACCCAGTTTTCAATCGTAACTTTCATTGCGCCCATACAATAACAATGCTTTGAATGCAATAATAATGTACTTGGACATTAAAGGTACAATCCAACCTTAATTATACACCGTACAAATTATCAAGATCAGTATTAAGTTTTGTATGTTACTTTTAAGTGATAGATATTTTAAGAGTTAATTTTAAGTAATAGGAAAGAATTGTTACTTTTCCTTCCTAATTTTTAAAATGGAACAGTGTGCAATACATATGCAACATGTACACTCATGTCCATAAATTAAGGATAATGAAGTTCAGGCAAAGAAAGAGACAGAAGCAAAACAAATTTGACTTATTAGTAAAGTCTTTATTAAACAAAAGGTAAAGAGCAAAAAAGATGCTATATGTTTGACATAATTAATAAAAATTGCGATTTTTACTCCCTGGAGCAAATTTCAAAAAAGAACCTATTTACAAAAAACAGTATAACATGTTTAGTATGATGGTTAATACGGAGTATGTCTCCCGGACGATGCAATACAAGCCTTACAACGCCTACGCATGCTGAGTATGAAAATATCATTCTGATCTTGGAGAATACTACACCACTCATCAAGCAATGCCCTCCGAAGTTCCGGTAGACAGGTGAGAGGGGGTTGACGGGCTGCAATTCATCGGCCAAGCATATCCCACGCATGCTCTATTGGATTCAAGTCCGGTGAGTATGCTGGCCAATCCATACGGGTGATATCCTCCGATTGCAGGTATTCGTCTACAATGTTTGCACGGTGAGGACGGGCGTTGTCATCCATAAACAGAAATTCAGCACCCATGGCGCCCCGAAACAAACGTACATGTTGTTCCAGAATGACATCCCGATAGATGTGGCCTGTCATCGTTACACTCTGAACATGCAGGTCAGTTCTGGAACCAAGAATAATTCCTCCCCAAACGAGCCATCCTGCACCACCGTAACGGTGTCATTCAAATGGCGTTCCCTTGGTGGTAACGGGTACCTGGCGCTCTCCATATGAAAGTCCGGAGAGAATCAAACTGCAAACTAAACCCGGACTCGTCGGAAAACATCACCCAAGACCACTGCTGTGGTGTCCACAATGCATGCTCTCTACTCCAGGTTAATCGCAGGCGACAGCGAGTTGCGGTAAGGGGAACACATTTGACAGGCCTACGAGCATATAGACCAATGTTCCCTAAGCGTCTGTACACGGTCTGCCTTGAAACTGTCGTACCGGTAGCTGAAGAGAGCTGACGAGACAGGTCTGATGCTATGCTCCGTCTGTTTCTTTTGGCAGTAACTGCCAAATACCGGTCCTCATTCGGCGTTGTAACTCGGAGGCGACCTGTGAATTGGAACATCTACTCACATTACCATCCTCTTGGAATCGTTGCGAAAGCCTGGAGATGATACTCTGGGCGATTCCAAGTTCCTCGGATACTTCCCGCTGGGTACGTCCACATTCCAGTCGTCCGATAATTCTACCACGTAAAAAAATCATCCAAATGCTTCCTTTGTGCCATAACTATGCGGTTATTGCACTGAAAGTCTTTTAAAGCGCTTGTGAACAATTTTACTGCTTTGCCACCATTCCTTATATACCCCTCTCTTACACTCTCGTCATTGTGACGTACTATCCGCGCCATCTGGTGGTTTCCTGTAATTTGCATATTCTTCTTCAAGATGTGTGTGATAATTCTACAGGTGAAATTTTTATTTTAAAGTTCAATTTCTGAGTGATTCTGAATTATCCTTAATTTATGGACATGAGTATATTTTATTTTTTTATTATGTCAGAATGTATTTTGTTTTGCTAACTTTCAGTAAATTAATAATTTTTCAAAAATAATCTTTTATTTTCGACACGCCTGAGCTCCCACGTAGGATTATCACGACCCCCTAGGGGTGCTCCCCACAGTTTGAAAATCGCTGCTCTAGGCGTTTAATCTGATTTTGATGTAAATTTTAGCTATAATATTTACTTATATTCGCATATTCGTATGGCTTATATTTTACAAATATTTATATATATATATATCACAAGCTTTTCAATATTCCACATTTCGCTCTGTAATCACAATATTTTAAGAAAATCCCACTTTCTATTTTTAGTCAAACCAATTTATTAATTTAAGTAATAAGAGTTAGTTTTCTAAATAGAAATATTGTTTTAGTTTGTAGAGTAAAAATTTTTTAAAATTATCCTTCAGTTGTAAATGAATGTGGGCGTGAGTGTGTTTAATCTTTTCTTAAATAATCACTTCTAAGCAAAGCAATAAAAATAACCTAATCTAAAAGGGAAAAAATAAGGAGAGGGAGAAAAAGCCAGTAGTTACTTTAAGTACTTTTCTTCAAATGTTAGGAAAGTCTAGAAAACTTTCTGGGCTATAAAATAGTAAAGTAGTAAAACTTTAATACGTATAATTTAAAAATAATTTTATTTCCCTTTCCATCTTAATCTTGTAAGACTGGCGTTAAAAAGCGATACAAGAAGTCACGTCACCACTAATTGCACTCATGAGAGTAGCAAAGTAGAAGTGACCATCACGTAAAGAGGAACCTTCAGATTGGAACTCTTTTGCTCACGACAACTTGGACGAAATGACTGGGTCAAAGAATGCGATAGAATCGTCTACGCCCTACTTTGTTAGGAGCACTTAACATTGAAATGGGGTACACAACTTACCAGTAAGGTGATCGAACTGAAAAACAGGTACAAAGGGCGGAAACGTAAATGAAAGACTGGATCGTACAAAATGACTTGCGTTATATATTATTAGCATGCATAGAAACTGCATGAGGTCTGTTTGGATTTGAGCGTTTACAAGCAATAAAAAGATGTAATAGGAAAACCATAGCGGTAAATTTCAAACCAGAAGGAACAATTTTCAACATTGATGGATCAGGAGTCTACCGTTTTTTATATATCAGTAATCGCTTCTCGTTTAGTTTTTCTGGTAGGATATGTTCAGCCGTTTTATTTTTCTTCAAAAAAAGATTTTACCTTACAGTGTAAATTTTTCTTGACTAAAAACAGCTGGAAGGAGAGAATTTATACTGTGCTGTTACATCTACATAAAATGAATCGTTTTAGTATGCTTGTATTGGCGTTTTCTTCGATTTTCTTCTCTTTTTTTTCCCCCGGAAAACTATAAAATAATTCCCTGATTAATTTTTATTTTTCAAGCCCTAGAACTTATCCCTCCCCCCTTCTTACACTACATTTAAAATCTTTAAGATCAATTTTTTCAAAAAATTAATTTGTCTGGACATTTTAAGCCGAATTATGACTGATTCTTATTTTTTTGTTTACTCAGTAAAAGCTCTCAATTTGTGTACATCTGAAATATTTATAGATACTGCTAGCTTCAAAATCTCATCAAACGCTTTTAACTGACACAAGTTCTAATAGACTGGATTAATATTTTATATCTCTTTCATCCTCTAGAGAGCTATTAAATCTTTTGCGGTTACAAAGTTGTTTGCAGCGTCTATATAAGTTTGAATTCCATGAATTATAAAATCTATTTATATATATATTAAAATTTCATAAATGATAAACAAAAATTTTCATAGGTGAGGGGATTTAAAAGCATGATCTTGAGTTAATTTGTTGAACAGTTCGCCCCCTTTATTTACTTAAAAAATTTCTCGAGCGTGACCGAACCTAAAAATAGAAGGTAATTTAAAATTGAGAAAGAAAAGTGTTCGCTTCCATTATACGAGATTGTATGGTGCAAACGTGTCTCATCCCAAACAGGATACTTCAAATTTCCGTGTAAATTAAGTTAGGAAGTGAAAAATATAAGAAAAGAGTTATATTTTTTCTCAATATACATCCAGAGACATTTTTTGTTAGTATAAAAGATAATTCTTGTTAAAAGGATAGAATATCTAGGAAAGTGATGAAATTTCAACAATTGAAAATTGAAAATGCAGGTTTAAAGCAGTATTCTTGAACGATAGCTTTCAAACTTTTTTTCATGGACTCTAAAAACTACATGAAAAACGTTTTTTGATCAGGATTTCAAGTTTAAAATGTACTGCCTTAGCATTTTTCATAGCGTGTCTGATTTAAATTTCTATTAAAATGGGATATCGATTTCGCTATTTTTCGGAATTACAAATCTGCTTAATACATTTTAATATTCGATTAAATTTAATGAATAAATTATTGTGTTAAACAGTAGTCTGCTATGGTTTTTACTTGTATAAGGTATCCATACCCATAAAATGTCAGATGGAATTCGTTTTTGCTCGGAATTACATTTCTGCTTTATGTATTTTAAAATTCGATTAAATTTAATGAATGAATTATTGTAATAAATAGTAGTCTACTATTTTTTCTACTTGTATAAGGTACCCATAAACCTAACATATAATTTATTTTCTTATCTTTCCCTTAATCTATGCACTGAATGGCCGAGGTAGCTTAGTGGTCATGGCTATGAATTAGTTATCGGCGATTGCGAGTTCAAGTCCTTTTCCCATTAAAGACCTGCCACTTAGAGAGGTTGATACGAATTAAATGTGTCGATGGTCAAAATCCTTACGTTTTCGTGGTGTGGAAGTAAGAAGAGTGGGGTGCTGGTTCAGGCGTAGGTTCAAAATTACGTCCAACAGCCCCATTGCTTTAGTGTGTGCGGCGAGTTGACATCATTGCAGTAAGATATGGCATAGCATCATTTATCCCGATTATGGGTGCTTTAGTGACGGAAAATACCATGTATTTTGGCTGATATTTAATAATGAATTGGACCATCTTTTTTAGTGTTCCTATGATGTAAAAGATGTTCTTCCAAGAGGCACCAATAAATAGTTTGATTTTTATTTTAATTAACACAGTACTGGAAGCTATTTCAAAAATTTTGATGATATACCTCGCAATTTTGAGCCACGGTCGAAGGGTCATTAATTGATTATTTATTAACGTCACACAAATAAACAATAAAAGGACTATCGGTGATGACGTACCTAGTGGCCGCGGTAGTCAAGTGGTCTAGGCATCAGATCGTGGCTCGCGTGTCATGAGTTCGATCCCAGTACCACTGAAGACCCGCCGTGTAGGGGTGCGATGTACGTTATATCTGTCGAGAGCTCAAACGTCCTCCCGTTGGTGTGGTAGTTAGGAGAGGGGGTGCCAGCTCAGGTGTCATCCGCATCACTTGACCATGGTTCAAAATTACGCGGACCGTCCCCAAAAGCCCTCGTGTAGCTGAACAGTGGGACGTTAATATTCACTCACTCACTGACGACGTACCTAATAATGAATCACGGTCTAAGTGCGTGGACAACACCTGAGTGAGAGCCCCCACGTGCCTAGCTTTTACTCTAGATCACGGGAGGACTTTGACGTTTAATTTCATTTAACATTTAACAGTCACCATTATTTCCCAAACGTTTCTTTGGTGGAATCAGGACTTGAATGGGCCAATATGAACATTGCTTGCCATGAAATCCATGCTTATTACACTGCTGGCCACCGTAAATGCAACACCTTGAAGGAAGCACGCAAATAACATGAAATTTACAACATGCATTAGCGGCGGTGAGATATGCAAATGATTAGAATTTCAGCGCAGACACACATCACGCAACCTCAAAGCGCTATTTAAGGCTTGGAGATTTCGACGATTTCAAGTTCGGCAATTGTGTCGGCAACAGACGTTTCCGCCGCCAATGGTGCGATGAAAGAAGGATGTGGGCGGCAGGATGGAATAAAGTTGTCTTTACTGACGAGTCACGCATCTGTCTGCAACACCACGATGGTCGGATTCGAGTCTGGAGACACCGTGGAGAGAGGATGCTGAACAGCTGTGTTATGCATCGCCACACTGGTCCTGCACTGGGTATTATGGTATGGGGCGGTATTGGATATCACTCTCGCACTCCTCTAGTAATCATTGCCGATACTTAAAACAGCCAGCGCTACATCTCCGAGGTGTTGGAGCCAGTTGATCTTCCTTACCTTCAAAGCTTGGCCACAGCCATATTTCAACAGGATAATGCGCGACCACACGTGGCACGCATTGTCCAAAGGTTCTTCGTCAATCATCAGATTGAATCGCTTCCCTGGGCAGCTCGCTCTCCGGAATCTTTCGCCGATAGAAAACATGTGGTCTATGGTTGCTCAACGAAGCTGGGTGTGTAATCTGGTTGACCCAGATTACACACCCAGCTGCCACACCAGATCAATTTTGGCAACGTGGGGAAGCTGCTTGGTCTGCTGTACCCCAAGAACACATCCAAAGTCTCTTTGAATTAATGCCGAGGCATGTGGCAGCGGTGATCTCTAACAATGGCGGCTACTCTGGCTACTGATTCTAGCAGGAACCACACTTCACAGAAGTCTATAAAAATTTAATCATTTGATACTTGGTCAACATGTTATCTACAAAATAAATTTTGTTGTGCTATCTCTTGTCTTTCTTGGTGTTGCATTTACGGTGGCCAGCAGTGTAATATTACCCCGTCAAAGACTGAAAAATTGTTTTCTACTTTTTATAACCTCTTCGGTTCTCTTGTATCACATGTGATACAAAAGTTTAATAATTTTTTGTGAAGGCTGAACAGCAAAAACAAATTTGGGACCGGTTGCATCACATGAAATACAAAGTGAAATACCTCATAGTATCAATTATAAGGGTATTAGTAGAATGAAATAATAGTATTTATAGAAATTATTATTTAGTGTTTAAATAAAACAATACTTTTTTGCGGAAGGAAGTTTGTCTGTATTAGTATATAATACCTATACTTTGGCAACCGGCTGGTGAACAAATTTGGTCATAAAAGATTATTGTAAATTTTAGATGATCTTGTCTGCTTTCTGTTGCTTTTGCAGTTTGAGTGCCGAATACAAATTTAAAATCTTAGTAAAATTAATTTTGAAAAAAAAACACACTAAAATTCAATTTAAATATATGTTTTCACACTTTGGAGTATAATTTTAAACAGAATTGTATTAAATCAAACTATTAGTTTTATACTAGTTTTTTTTATTTTCTTAAGTAAGTTTCAATATATTATTCATGTAATGATTAATTATAAATTGTATATACGACGGTAACTTTGAAATTTTGTAGATATGCGCAGACGAGAAGTTACGAAAAAAAATAATGGTTTAACATGAAAATACAAAAAGATCCACTGTGCAGGGAGTGATACTTGTTAAATTTGTTGAATGAAAAAAAGTAAAGTATGTGTGTCGTTTTCTTCAGAAGTACGGGATGGGTCAAAGCCGTTAATTTGGAAAGACAGAAGACAGTAACAGCAAACTGATATACCACTAAATGTCTTCCAGAAATCCTCCAAGAAGTGAATGTTAAGAAACTAATACTTCACGATAACAATTCATCTTCACATACAGCTTGATTAACATTTGAGTTTCTTAAGTAAAAACAAATTGAAGAGATAGATCTTGCACCTTATTCATAGGATCTAGCTCTCTATGTATATATATATATATATATAACATTTGGTTACTTTTAATCTAAAAACGTACTTACGTGGATGTTGTTTTCATTCAGAGGAAGAAATTGAAGCGGCTGTAAATGCATTTTTTTCATCAATTCCAAGAAATGAATGGTTTGAAGTATTTATATAATTTGAGAAAAATTCGTATACAAAAGTGCATTGATGCTGGAGGAGACTACTTTGAACACTCCTAAAATTTTGTAAATATAACTTTAAAAACCTAGGTGTATCTCAAAAATTTCAGAATGACCCTCGTATAATATAGACGTGTGCTCGACTGGTAACCATTTGAGATATTTATTACTCCGGGTACCATTTATACTGGAACGTCGTATTTTTTTAAGTAGAGTGCATATTCAACTGATATGAAATGTTTTATTTTTCTATAATAATTGTTCCCTCATATCAAGTTAAAAGATTTGAATATGGAAATAAACTGTCAACTTAGAACACCAACATATAGGGTAGAGGGTTCTTATCAAATTAAAGTTTTTTGTATATGCAATAAGTATAAATTCTTAATAGATTTAGCAATTTTATGTAGAACTGTTCCTCCTCGAAAAACGCTCTCTGAACTGTGTGAAGTTAAAATGCAACATCAGTCATATATTGACTAACTTTTTATGAAGGCTAAAAACAAAAACCGTGCATCTCTCCAAAAAAATGAAAATGCAATTTTACGCAATAAAAATATGCATTAAAAATTTAACACATAAAATCAGTTTTATTTTCTGATTTGTAATTTTAATTATTTTACTGTTGTGAATCGCATTTGTTTATCCGTTTACGTGTCGTTCAGAAGTTAAAGTTCAAACTCACAATTGTCATTTCACTGGATATGCTCACTAGAATTGTCATTTCACTCTTCCTAAAATGAAAATATACTTAGACATTTTTGACTTACCTAATTAACATTTTTATTAGGAATTTTAACACATTTTAATTTTTTTTATCTTGCACGAAAAGCCAGTAAAATAAAAAGTGAGATTCGTGTTAAGCTGACGTTTTCTTCATTTGCCGTTTGAAAAAATGTTAACCCTACATAAATTTTATTTTTCAAAAGTAATTTTTTTTTTGTATAAATATGTGCATTTCTTCTGAGTTTAGGGGGGGGGGAGATTACACATTTGCATAATCTTTTTCCAAAGCATGAAGACGAAAAAAGTCAAACATAAGTTTACTTTTCAAAAGAGATAGAAATATTTATTAATAAATGTTACAATATATACTTCGCATTGATTTCCCCCTACTTTTTAATGCTATAACCATAGCATTTGATTTTAATCTTTTAACTTTTAATTAAAAATTGTAAAACTCTACATTGAATTTAGGATACAGTTACTGAATTTTTCTTTAAATATATATTAACAGGACTGATTTTTTAAAATATTTATTATTCTGATGAATAAATTGTAAAAATTATGACCTCTCTTGATATAAGTCTTATAAGTTCTCATAATACAACTAAGGGTTCTTTCTTCGTCAGAACTCGCTTAACCAGTATCATTAGAGCTCTTTCATTTAAAAAGGTAGTACTCAAAATTTATTTTACTTTAGTTATTAATTTTTTTAAAAAACTTTTTGATGGTAATGAATTTCAATTTTGATCGATGAATTGCAAACAGGCATTAGTTAAATAAGGAAGTTATTTAGAAATATTTATTTTATTCATCTCTGAAAGGAAATGAGGCTGTTTCATGAAGAAATTTTTATTTTATTTGTCTTTGAAAGAAAATAAAGATGTTTGTTCTCTTTTTTTAAAAAAATTAATTTTATTTTTCAAGTTAATTTTGTTTGTTTTCATGGATTCATTGCTAAATTATAAAATAAAGCAACATATATCTATCAACATGCTAAAAATATATATTTTTAAAACAAATTATATGAAACGAAGTTGCTAGAAAAAGGAAATTTTAAAGGTAAATTAGTGTTATAGAAATGACAAGAAAATAAGGAATTACCAATAAGAACATTGCACACATTGGAAAAAATTACTCTCACTATATTAAGATATCCGACTGGTTGCGACAATATTTTTTTTTTTTAAAAGGAGATATGGGGATTTTTTATTTTTGTTATTTTTAGATTTGTTTAGTGTATTTTAAGAAAAATGTGCTAAAATTAAGAAGAGAAAAAGAAATTATTATTACTAAAATGGGAAAAAGTAGGTAAAAATTGACAAAAAATAGCATAAACGTGGCCCATTCTGCACCAAAGGTTTATAAACAAATTTTCAATTTTTTCAATCTAATGTGTTGCTATATTATTCAATTTTTAAATGACCTTCAGGATAAGAGATATTTTCTTTTTTACAAAAACTAGAGCACTTTATCTCGGTTACTATATGAAAATGCTTAAAAAGACAGTGATTGTATTCACATAAGGGACTGTAAATTTTGTAATAAAACAGTGATTGATACATCTGAAGGTTAAAACAATTCTACTATTATACAGAACATACAGAAAAAATCAAGTTATTTATGTTCAAAATTTTTTTTGCAATCGCTGACCCCGTTTGATTATTTTCAAAAAAAATCACATTTCGAGTAAAACGCGTTTTAAAGTATGACATCTTGCTTAAAGTAATGGCATCTGCTTTTACTAAAACACTTGTAGTTTTTGTTCTAGTAAACGGAAAAGGATAAACTTCGTATTTTTACAAAGCTAATAAGATGGCCCATAAAATAAAATCATTAAAAAAATTTGTCGATTTTTGGCAAAATCCACAGTTTTAAGGTAGTCGGATACCTTAAACCAGGGGTGGGCAGACTTTTCCAGGGTGCGGGCTACTTCTGATATTTTCAAGGAGTTGCGGTCCACCCAGCGTCAAAGGCGCACACAAAGGCGGAGGTGGGGTCCACGGGTCCGGACCCTCCATCTCAAAACCCTTCATTTTCTTTCGATTCCATGTATATACTATGTAAAATGTTATAAGTATTTGATATTAGTAATTTTTTAATGTTAATTATTTATTCAGTAATTTATTAATCACTGTTATTTGTTCCCGACAATCAAAAAAATATATTTGACTGCGCATTGGGGTATGATACGAGAATGATAGACCTTCAACCCTCGACTCCCTTCCCTTTAAAAATTCTTGTGTACGCTACTGCCCAATGCCGTATGTGTGATGAGGTAAGGAAAAGAGGTTATTATTATAACTTAGTAATAAGTACGGAATATGTACTTACCTACAGAACTAAAATAAAAAACAACACTTTTAAAACCGCGTTTTAAGCAAAACGTGATACAAACTTAATAATAATAGACCCAAATATAATTATATCAAGTGATGCATTTATTATGAAACAATTCAAAATACATTAAAGAAATAAAATATTTTTATCTAAAGTTAGTTTTCGTAGCTATAGTCAGTAGAAGGCTTAGTCAGCCAATCTTGAATTTTCGGTATATAATTATTAACTGGTAAAATTTTTAGGTGGTCACCTCAAAATGTCTTGGCGGTCCACCGGTGGATCGCGATCGACGTAATGCTCACCCCAGCCTTAAACGAAAATTGTATAAAACCGTTCTTTTCTTTTTTTAACACTATAAATATATATCGGCTTTAAGTGTGTTAGTAATTTTTCCCTCTTCTTTTTTTAATACTATGAATATATAACAGCTTCAAGTGCATAATTTCCCCACCCCCTTTTTTTTTGCACATACTTTCTTGCTAACGTACCCTTTTCAAGGTTAAGCATTTTCATTAATGTCACTTCTTTGTTCATGGTTTCTCAAGTAAAAGGTATGATAGCGGAACGTCTCACACACACAGGCTTGATTTCTTTATTCGGTTGACTGTGAAATTAGTGTTTACTGTTTGATCGGAACACGCTATCGACCACATTTATCTCCGCCAACACTGGAAATCGATTCGGACAGAAAAAGAAGATGGTGGGAACGTCGAAATCAATTCAACCAAAGCCGTTAGAAAAAAATATTTCTCAAAACAACTTTAATCAAAAACATTCAAACCAAGACACCAAGTTATTTGATGTGCTTGGTTCCGAAAAATTCGTTTTGTTAAACAAAGAAAGGAAGCGCTTCCTTTTTTCAGTCTTTCCTTTCTTTTCGTCGTACGGGCTAATATTGTTTACTGTAGATTGGTTATTGTGTCTGGTTGTGAGTGATGATGAGTAAAAAAATTTCGCTCTTCTCAATGACTGAACTTCTCTCGTGAGAAAGCAAACAAAATTTCGGTACCAGCACTTTTTTTATAATGAAATCCAACACCCCCTGACATTTGACTTCAGGGATATTTTCACAACGTGGAGTAAAAAAAGTAATTTTTAATTCGAAAATAATTGGTACCTTCGAAACTCCAGATTCATTCCACTGATTTTGAAATTCGTTGTGTTAAGATAAAGAAGGCAATTTTAGTTTCTGCATCTAAAAAAGGAGAATTAAAAATGAGTCCAAAGCTTGTGTTAAAGTATTAATTTGCATTCTTAAAAGCGGTCAAGGTAGGCGAAGAATTATGGTTACGAGTTTCGTGTGGTTAGCGATGTTCCAGTCTAGGCTTGTGTGATTCCACTATATCAGGGGTGGCGAACCTTTATGGATCATCGTGCTATTTTTTCTAAAGAAATTTTTAATGAGGTACAGACGTATCGTCAAAAATTTTGACTTTTAATTATTGGGAAAATAATAAAACTAAATACTAAAAAAATTCTATCTACGAAAAAGTACATTTTACACTGCATAGTAGTAAATGTTTTAGTTATATGTGTAATTTTAATTATATAAGGTAACATTAGTGTGACTTTTGGTTTTGAATATTAGAAGGCAAATTTATAATAAGAATGTAAGATTTGCTTTTAGTAGAATGCATGCTGAATTAGAGTTATCCGTAAAACGGTGTCTAAGCGAGGATTTAATGGTATTCATCTTTGAAAATAATGACTCGCAAGCATAGGTATTAAATAATATGGTTATAAAAGCATGAGTCAGCTTCTTTTAGTTATTATGTGTATGGAATCGAATTCCATGTTTCCATACTTTCATTACTAGAATTTTTACTATACGTCAATTTCGACTTTTTCCTTGTTTCAATAAATTTTTGAATCCATATTGAACTATACTGAAAATCAATCAGTTGCATATCAAATTCTTCAATTTCCAACCAGTAGAACTGGGACTTTAGTTTATCAAATAAAGTCACATCAGGATACATAATAAACTCAAGTGTTTCTGGTAATTATTTGAATTGAGAACATCTCGCTGAAAATTCCTATATTGAAGAATCAATTACGGAAATAAATTATTCTATAACTTCTTCATCGTCTGGTTTCTCATGTATAGCTAAATCTTTGATATTTTGCTCAAGTTTGGGAAGTATTTGTAGTGCCCTGGCATAGCTAATCCTGAGTGGGCCCTGTATCGAAATTCCTTCGGGGCCCTTTTTTGGAAAGGGGAGCTTTATTAATGGGACTATTAACAACACTTTACGATTTTTTATTTACATGTGCTGGGGCTCCGTATCATTGATACGGCGGTAGCTTCACCCATGTTGTAGTTCCATGTAATAATATCGTTTATAAAAACATGCAGGATCTCATTCGCGTCAAAAGCACGAATAAGATCCCTCATGAGGATTATTTTACTGTGAACTTTGTTATTTTGGACTAAAATATTTTGATCTGTGGCGTGCCCAAAATATTATGTCACGTGCCAATGATGGCACTAGTGCCACTGGTTCGCCATCCCTGTACTATATAAAGACGGTGTCTTGAGAAATGACGAGAGTTTCTATACATTCAAAAATATAAATCATTCTATCAGTAGCGCACACAAAACTTTTTCAAGGGGGGGGGGAGTCCATGGTCGTAAGTCCCCCAACTCATATCATACGTCAAGAGAACACCAATTGATTCTTCTGATTTTGTCAATTTTGTTAACAAAAAAACAGTAAAATATAAATTATTGAATTAATAATTAGCATTCATTAATAAAATAAATTGTAAAATAACAAGTACTTAATTAATTTTTACGTTATATATGTATAGGATTATCATCAATCGAAAAAAACTCAAGGGCTTTGAGGGGTGTCTGGACCCCCAGGACACCCCCCTTGTGTGTGCCACTGCATTCAATACATTCATTTACAAAGTTCTCACGTAGTGTAGAAATCAGGAGTGTAACTGGAGGGTATACTTGGAGCACACACACACACACATGGCACTTTCGGGCCTTTATCTTTTATTTGGGTACATTAAGATAACAGGAAAATTGAATTACTTGCCCATAGTGAAAAATTAATAAGAAAAATTCATAAATTTAAATAATCTAAGTTACTTAATTAAATACGTGAAGAATTTAAAATAAAAATAAGAGTTCCTATAAAAATTATCCGGAGATTTATAGATACAGTCGACTCTCGTTAATTTGAAGTTAGAGAGACCAATGAAAAACTTCTAATTATCAAGAGGGTTGAAAAAACTCCCAAAATACACGAAGAGATTTTTTTCCTAACACATTGAAATTTTAAAAAATGTAATAAAATGTAATAAAACAACAATTGTATATATGTATGAAATTATTTTAAAGTATTTTTAAAATGCACATATTATATACAACTCAAATATTACACAGAAGTTAAAAGTCCTGAATAAAAGAATACATTCAATACATTCATACACACTCCTACGCATCTCTTCTTCACAATAGTGGACCATCCTTTCTGAACACATGTGAAGCAAGACCACGTGTTAAACGAAAGATATGGACGGCTGACAACAGGTGCGATTAGTCTATTGTCCACTTGAAGAAGGAAAGTAATCAAAGTATCTTTTCGAATGCGGAACCGGAAAACACAAAGAAGGGGTAGCAAACAGATGGTCATCAAAGGGGCTACGTTTCAGGGGAGACAAGTAGAAACAATAAATACAACGCAAAACGTGTAAGCTCCAACCTGTTTGCTACAAGACTGTACATGGTAGGGAGTTTCGAATTGTCGAGAGTTTTATAAGATAACTTCGAATTATTGCGTGTTGCAGTCTGGCCAACCACAGATTTTACCTCGAAATATTGAGTGTACTCAAACGTATTGTTTTAGTTCAAAATATCAAAAGTTTTTCTAGGGACTGAGCATGCACTTCGAATTATCGAGAGGTTCGTATTATCGAAGGTTTGAATTACCGAAAGTCGATTGTATAAGTGAAAAATAGCTTTTCTCAGAGCTACAATCATGAATTCCTAATGCAGAGAAGTTTATTTAGAAAGAGTTTCTCTCGGTAAATGGGAGCTGGAGGAGAGTTGGGTGAGTGAGTGAATATTTACGTCGCACTGCTCAGCTACTCGAGTGCATTTGGCGACGGACCTCGTAATGTTGAACCAGAATCAAGTGATGAGGACGACACCTAAGATGGCATCCCTCTCCTAACTTCCGCACCACACCAACAGGAGGAGAGTTGGATGCCTGACCAATGGGGTAGCAGCTACTCGGGGCAGTGTATGTGTGTGAAAGTGCTATCAGAAGTCGATCGTTCTCATAAATTAGGAATTCGAACTCTCTCTTCCTCTCGGGTGTCATTCACGTCATTTGACAGTAGCTCAAAATGTCACCACCAATAAACTCTAGTATTGCTATAACATGAGACGTTAATAAATAATCAATTAATAAAGGGATTTGTTAGGTTTTTATGAAAAGGGTGCGTCAACTTATTACATTTTTTTCCTTATAAATAGAGTAAACATAAATAGAACCATCGCATTCAAATTTACGTGACACACTTTTATTAGTATGACTCCAGAAAAACTCGCGTGTGTGTTTGTTTTACTAAAATAAATTACTTCCACTATAACGATAAAAATTAAATAAAATCACTGATCAAAATAAAATCATTTATTATAATTTGCAAGGAAAAAATATGACACAACTCAAATTACTCTTCAAAAGCATTTGTATTTTTCCTGTGTATTATAACGTCGTATTTAATGAATTATATGTGCAGGATGAACTTTTTCCCTTGACTTTCTTTTGTTAAATATCTTCTTCGATCGGTCAAATTTTGAACACTTCACGTCTTTTAGGATTCTAACTGTGATCAGTTTTAATTTTTAATGTTATTCGTTGTGGGGATATATTTATATATACACAGTGAAAACCGTTTAATACGAAACTGAGGGGCTTGAAATATTTTTTCGTGTTAAAAGATATTGCGAAAAAGAAAACATATTCAACGCAATTAAGTTTATTAGAGCCCATTTGATTTACATAGATATGTATCTATGCATGCATTTAATACAAATCAATGAAACAAAAACATTCACGAGAACTTAATGAAATTTAATTCAACATTTTAAAGTTTTTTGAAAAACAAAACCATTACTGAGTTTTTGGAAAATAATCTGATATTTTTCATTGCATTGTCCTTTTTAACATCAAATTGTTCGATGTCACTCATTTTTTTATTCATTTCACCATTAAATTGTGCGTCTAAATAATTGCGCATACTTTTAATGATGTTTTTCATTTCGGATGACGTAGGAACAGGAATTGCATTATTCATTTCATTTTCGTTGTAGGAATCTGCCTCAATGATATTTTTTGAATTTTTAACAAACTCCAAAATGATATTGACTGCCATAATTGGGGCTATACATACATTATCATCATTTTTCTGCATCGAATTTTTCTGATGATACAGTAGGGTAGTCCTATAAAACAGAAACTACCTCGAACATTTCGTTAAGTATTCATTCCCAGAAGCGAAATTTTTTCGTTTTAAGCGATTTTCGTTTCGTGTTGACAGAAAAAAATGTATGAAAATACATATTAGTTTTTCGAGACTGTTGTATTATTTGGTGTTAATCTATATTTCGTCTTAAGCATTTTCACGTTAAATGTATTTTACTGTACTCGATTAATTTAAATATGATGTTGAGAATGGAAAAAAATTTTTTGATTTTGTTGAAATATTTCCCTTGCTTAGAAATTTAACCAATAATTATTCATTATAATAATAATACACTAGTACTGGTACATTCAATTAAAGAGATTTACGTTTTTATCTGTACAGGTATCTTGTTTCGAAAATAAAATAACTTTTAATCATTTTCATGACTTAACTGTATTTCTATCTCAATGCATCAGTTATTAGAGATACTCTAAAATAGTAATCGCTCTCCTGTGGTCCACAGACTAATGATGGTCAGAAAAATTTTTAATGGCCCGCAGAAAAATTGGGACATTATATATTTTTATGAAAATTCAATTTTGGTTATGAATTACAGCTAAATTCTTTCCGAGTTTAACGACTATTTCGCTAATTTTACAGATGTATCGAGTGATATTTAAAAGTGAGAGTCAGAAACTATGGTAAATTAGCGGCATAACATTTCAGTTTGTTGATGTTGCCTTGAATTGACGGTTTGCTCTTGTTTTTCGTGAAGTTTTTTGGCAGTGATATGGAAACGTAAATAAAGACGTGAAAGCAAGTGTGACAATATGTTGTACTTAATGAAAATTAAAAGCCGGCTGAAGGGCGTAGTTGGCTAGGCGCTGGCCTTGTACACCCAAGTTTACGAATTGGACCCCGGCCCAAGTCGGGGGATTTTCATGATGCGAAAAATCGACAGCGGCCATTTTGTATGATTAGGCGGCACATTAAGGATCCCTAGAGTGCCTGTTTGGCTAGGGTGCTCTCAGCAAAAATTAAAGTTCCTAGTACTATTTCGCATCATCAGAGCTCCGGTGCCTCCCCCTGGGTAAGAAATTGGGAGTCAAAATAACATTGTGGCAATTGGTATCCTATATGGGGCCGCACTAAAAAGTAATACCAACTTCTGGGGAATGTACTAGGTCTGAAATGGTAATTACCAATCCGCAGCCCCTTTAAAAGTTTAAAGATGAGATGAAGATTAAAAATAGCCATCTTGTGACTATTAGTTGATAAACACACATAAGAGGTTTCTGTTGAAGTAATGAAACAGTGGAAAAGCAATACAAATTTTAATTCAGTTTTCAACAAGATATTTGTGCGAAAAGACGTTTTTATCTGTTTAAACTGTCCACAATTAAAACTCGAAACAAGTCTCTGCTTGAAATAAACGTTTCTGTCCGGCTTGCAGTGACTTCATTAGATTAAAAAATACACAAACTGATTTTAAAGAAACAGGAGTAAACATACACTAAAAATATACAACAGTTATATAAAACTTAAATGTTTTCCTTTTTTGAAGTAATTACTCTATCTCTTTCACTCAGTTACCATTAATAAGTACATTTCACATTAATATAATAAAAGCTTTCTGTTGATTATTATTATATAAATGTGTTTACTCTTTTTATAAATTCATATTACGGTTCGCTAAATATTAAACCAAACAAGTTTACTGGTTCATGAAGTTCTAAGCGTTGGAGACCACTGTTTTAAAATGACGTTAGTCCAAACCAATCAAATATTAGAAGAAAAAAGATGTTTGATTACTATCCCATTTGAATAGTACTGAAATGCAGAAATTATTTTGATTTTAACAGGACACAGTAGCACAAGTCGTACGGGAGATGCACGCATTGTTATGAGTTCGAGAGTATTGATTTCTCTCACCAAAACTGTAAATTTTTAATTAACGTCATACTAGAGAAACATGAGCGGTACTGGTGACAAACCTCGCAATTATGAACCACTTTCAAATGAGGGGGGCATATCATTCTCCAAACCTGATTCTACTAGATTGTTTCATGATAATGGGGGCGGGGTCTCAAGTATGTTAAATTGAACTGGATATCAACGTCCTCTCATCGAGAGGAGGAGAGTTACGAGAATGAAGTGCCAACTCAAGTGTCATCCTCACTCGAAATAACGAGATATTTTGACAATAGTCCTTTGTAACTCAAAAATATCGTATTCAGCAGAAATAAAAGAAAGCCTCGAGGGATTAACAGAACAATAGAAATGGTTAACGAGACAAAAAAAAAATAGAAACACGGAAAACCCTAGCTAGTTTTTTAATAAAGAATTATACCATCTTTAGTAGCACTTCAGATGAACTTTCATGATAACTGAAGAAAAAAAAATTATACATCCGATACTAATGACTAATTTTAGAAAGCAAGAATCATGGATTTAATTTAAACCTTGCTCATTTTATCAATATAGCAATCTGAACTGTGAATGTGGCCACACGTTAGCCTGGTGGTCATGGTCACGAACTCGTGAACAGCGTGTCATGAGTTCGAGCCTTAGTCCCACTGAATAGAGGGCCTGATACACGATAAACCTGTCGTGGTTCAAAGCCCTCCTGTTGGCGTGGAGCGGTAGTTTGGAAAGGGGCAGGTTAAGGAAATAATAAAAGAAAATTTTGACATTGGTTTATGGAAATTGAATTATGTGGTTATTTGTTGTTGTTATGCCACCTGATTGTGTGATAGTAACATCAGATCAAGGTCCACAAAAATCATCGCGGTTAGGGGCTAGAATTTTACGCCTGTCATTAGCCTAAGCTTTGAGCACCATGCAGGTGACAGTATGATTTCACTCAGTTCCACCAAATTTTGAGGGAGAACATCCTGGGGGCTGTCAGGGGCTCTCACCTCTCTTCCCCTTCCACCAACCGCACGAGAGGACTTTCGGCTCGACGGCTATTTATAGTACGCCCATCCCGCGAAGGTACTATACATTTACAAATATTGATGCCTTCTCCGGGATTCGAGCCCTGGCCCTACGGCACCGCAGTCAGCGTCACTAACCACTAAACCGGATGGGCGACTCTTATGTGGTTATTTTATGTTATTGCATTACTGTTAGTAAAAATATGAACATAATTTCCATTAATTTTTTTATAATCTCATTTTAGTGAGAGATTTTTTTATCAACATCACACTATAAAGCAGCACGAAAGCTATTGGCAAAGGACCCCGCAATTCTGAACCACGGTCAAGTGACGAGGATGACACCTGAGCTTGCATCCTCGCCCTTAAGGTTAAAATAAAAGTTTTAGGGCATGTATTTTTTAAATGTATCATCAATTGATGAGAAGGAATATTTGAATATTGAAGTGCATTTTTTTTTTCTGAAAAGATATTTAAAATACTCTATAGGCTGTGAATTTTAAAGAAGTATGTATATCAAAATAGTTTTAAAAAACTATGCATGGTTCTTTTAACTTTACATTCAAAAATATTATTTAAAAAAAAAGTAACTTTTAAATAAAATCTGAGTAGCAAAAAACGTTTTGAATGCAAAAAACAAATTAAAACCATTATAATAACGATAGAAGTTTCTGAACATTTCGAAGCTATAACTTGATACGATAGCATACGAAAAGCGAACCATTTTCTAAATGTTATTTGAAATCCATTATAGTATTCATTTCATAGGGAAAGGAACGGAAACATAGACAGTGACTTAAGAAACAAAGAGAAAATTTCAAACATCAAAAAAATAAATTTTCGGATTTTACTTATTTGTTCATTTTAATTAAAGTAACTGATACCTATCGTCTGATGAATTTTTCCATCTCCCATTAAAAACAACAGCAAAAAAAACCTGCATTTTATTAATTGCAAAAAAAAAAAGAAAGAAAGAAAGGAAGAAAAGAGAAAAACGCAATTAAAGAACCGCGGCTAAATTGTTGCGCGGGCGAATATATTGTTCATTTCTTTTAAACAATTTCTACATGTTGTTTTTTGGCATAAAAAAATAATCCTATTGGTTGGAAATCCTTTATATTTCATTTTAATGGAATTTCTATTCTAACGCACAACAGTTGCTGGCAAGTTTGATTCAGTTGGATATTATATCTTTCATATGCAGTAAAAGATGTTAAAAAATACGGAATAATACTTATGCAAAGATATCAAAACAATATTAATCAAATTAATTTACGTTAAATTCACTTTTAGTATGAATGAGCTAATTAATAAAATAACATAAATAATTTATATATATGTAACAGATTTACTTGTTACTTATTATATTCTTTAGAATCATTATTATTTTAAATTAAAACCTGACACCGATATCTCAGAAAAGTTTTGGCCGCATAGGAATAATTATATCATAATGATAATACCTCAAAATCACAAAGGGTATCCAGAAAAAATTTTTAACGGTTGTTTAAAATAAATTTATATTAAAAATTATAGTAAAAATATAATATATTAACATATTTAAAAAATAATATATATTAAGGCATTAATAATATAATATAAATTTTAATTATGCAATCGTGTCTAAGCAATAATATTTTCATAGATTACACATTTAGTACATAAAAAATTTCAAGAAATTTTTTTATTTCTTCAAGATATGTTCAGGGACGTCTTAAGGCATGGGCCAACTGGGCCCAGGCCTCGCCTTAAGGGGGGGAGGCTCGTTTCGTTCACGATTTTGTGTTAATAAGATCATAATTCGGATAATTTTAAAGGTCAAATATTATTTCCGTACATATTCTGCGAAAAACAGGGAATTTCAAACTGCATATAAATTGGCAAAAGTGGTAATACTGCATTATTATGAGATGACCGTTGTCCATGCCTAGGCCTAGGCCTAATACAATAAACAATCATTCAACTCATTGAATCGAAATGCGGCCATTGGTCGAACCAGTTTGTACCTAGGTTTTTGAGAATGTTGATCGTGCACATTTATTTGTATAAAATTACCATTTGAACGAGTATTTAACAATGCATGCTATATACTGTCTACTTTTAAAGATATCAGGTAGGGCCTGATTTTGCATAACGGCCCAGGGCCTCAAAAATCTTTCTCTGGGCCCAGGGCCTCAAAGAGTCTTAAGACGTCCCTGGATATGTTAATGTGAAGATTTGTTGCATACCTTCAATCAGAACTTAAAACTGAGAAATGGTATTCTTCGTGGTTATAATTAATTGGAAGCAGTTGCAAGAGAAAAAAAATACAAGGTTGATTGAGATATCTTTGAGCGATAATGTAGAGTATTTTTTCCTCATCTAATCGCGCGGACTTCTGGTTCAGAATCCTTGCCTTAAATTCTCCATAATAATGCGAAATATTATTTAAAAATTTTAATTACGTATTTTGCTAACTGTAAATTTTACATATCATTCCATTGCAATGATTTCGGGCAATGATATTAAACCAATGAATTTTTTTATTCTCATTATTTTAATATGTAAGGAATAGTCTACTCAATTTTGAAACAGTTACTGAATTGTTAGAGTTGATCTGCGAAAGTAAAGGTAAAATTAATTAAAATAATTAGTAATTGTATATGTAGTCATTAAATGATTGTACTAATTTTTTTTTATATTTAAAGAAGAATTGAATACTCTTCAAAATTATCTTTTGAGTAGACCTTTGGTATTCTTTTTAACTGGAAGCCGTGCTGTCATGGTCCCGAGCACGTAAGCAGCGACGTTTCAGTTGAGCCGTTTGTTCGAATCCTAATTCTACTAAAGACCCATCGTTAGTGGGGTTGATACACGGTACACTCGTGTACTTCAAAACTCAAAGTCCTCTTGCTGATTTAGCGATGAAGATAAAGAAAGAGAGGTATTAGTTAGCTGTGTATGTGTTGTCTGGTCATTTGACAGTGGTTATGATAATAAGCTTAGAAGACTTGCTTCTAAATGCTTTATCAATATACATTCATTCACATTTTCTTATAGTAAATTAATTCCTTTTAAGGTATCCGACTACTTGTGACAACTTTTTTTTAAAAAAAAAATGGTGATATGGGAATTTTTTTGTTGCTTTTAGATTTGATTAGACATTTTAAGAAAAATATGTTAAAATTAAAAAGAGAAGAAGAAATTAATAATACTAAAATGGGGAAAAATTTACAAAAAATAACAAAAATGCAGCCAACTCTATACCAAAAGTTTATGAACAAATTTTCAATTTTTCAACTCTGATGTGTTGCTATGTTGTTCAGTTTTGAAATGACCTTCAGGATAAGAGATATTTTCTTTTTTACAAAAACTAGATCATTTTATCTCAGTTATTATATGAAATTGCTTAAAAAAACAGTGATTATATTCACATAAGGGACTGTAAATTTTGTAATAAAACAGTGATTGATAAATCTGAAGGTTACAACAATTCTATTATACAGAACTTACAGAAAAAATTTCACAGTGAATTATGTTCAAACCTTTTTTAGTAATCGCTGACCCCACGTTTGATTATTTTCAAAAAATCACATTTCGAGTAAAATGCGTTTTAAAGTATGACATC
>BMAO01009739.1:0-29720 GCA_019973975.1 Trichonephila clavata | reverse complement strand
TTTCAGATTTTGATAAAAAACATAGCAGTCTTGAAACTTAGTAAGTACATTCCTCTCATAGGGTAGAGATACGCTACAAAATGGGTTTCGTGAAAATTGCCTCAAGTGGCGTTGCGGGACTTAAGGGGCGTTATAGATAATTATTTCCATTTTTAAACTATTAGACGCACAGTCTTTATATTTGATAAGTAGATTTCTTTTATAGAGTAGAGATCAGCTATAAGAAGGTTTTGTGAAAACAGACCTCTAAATGGCGTTGCGGGGGATTTAGTGGCTTACTAGATAATATTTTCGTTTTTTAAACTACTTCACCTCCCTGCTTGAAAATTGGTAGGAATGTTTCTTTCATGGAGTAAATATCCGTTACAAAACAGGTTTGGGAAAAATTGACCCCCAAGGGGTGTTAAGGGCAGATATAATAATTATTTCTATTTTTAAACTATTAGACGCACAGTTTGAAATTTGGTAAGCAGATTCCTCTCATAGGATAGAGATACACTACAAAATGTGTTTTGTGAAAATCGACCCTAGGCCGCGTTGCGGGGGTTCAAGGGGTGTTATTGATAAAAAAATTTTCATTTTTAATTTATTGGACGCACAGTCTTCAAATTTTGCTGAGCAGATTCCTTTCATAGTGTGCAATTCCCCTACAAAATTGGTTTTGTGAAAACAGACCCAGAAGTGGCGTTGCGGGGGCTCAAGTGGCGTTATAGATAATTATCCCCATTTTTAAACTATTAGACGTACAGTCATGAAATTTGATAAGCAGATTCTTTCGTAAAGTAGAGAACCGCTACAAAATGGGTTTCGCGAATATGAACTACCAAGTTTTAATTTCGGGAGATTAAGAGGCGTAATTGATAAATATTTCCATTTTAAACTATTTGATCATCCTGCTTGAAAATTGGTAGGCATGTTCCTCTAACAAAGAGTAAAACGAAATTGACTCCCAAGGAGGGTTGCGAGGGGTCAAGAGGAGTTACAGAAAAAAATTCCTGTTTTTAATTGTTAGACCCATATACTTGAAATTTGTTAAGTATGTTTCTTTTGTTGAATAGGGATCCACTAAGAATGTATTTTAAGCAAATCAAGTTGTGGGGGGGTGCAGGGGGTTACTGGGACGTATTGACGAAAAAAATTACTTTTTTCGAGCTACAAGGACTATAATAATGAAATTTGGTTAGCATTTTTCTTTTGTTGAATTGAAATCCGCTAAGACCGGTTATTTTGGAAAACGGCTCTCAACGGGATTACGGGGATATTGATAGTAAAACTTATGTTTTCTTCTGTTAGATTTAGACTTGAAATTTGGCTTGCATGTTTAATTTACCGAGTAGAGATCCACCGAAATTTGGTTTTGCGGGAATCCACTTGGTTAATGGGTTACGAAAGAGCAAACATCATTCTATACTTCAATTTTAGAGATTTTTAGAAAATACAAATTAGATGAGTTCTGCCCTTTTTTTTTTGCGACAGTTAAAGGTATAAGTATATTTTTTAATACAATCGAATTCTTAATGCTAGGACTTAGATATCAATAATTTATACATATATATAAGCAGTAAAAATTTATAAAACATCATGAAATACCCAGCGAAGCGGGCGGGTAACAGCTAGTACAATATATAAAGTTGAAACATTGTTCAAAAATAGTAGCATTTTCAAACACATGCTAAGTAATAAATATTTTTAAAAATATAACATATGTAAGCCAAACAAATATTTCCATACAATGTAAAATAAAATAATAAACAATACTAAAAACCTGGATATCCTAATAATAAAATATATTTTCAAGAACAGGTTATTTTATATGAAAATAGATAAAATAACATGATTTGTTATTTTCTAATAATTACCAAATATACAAAACACAGAAATTAATTTAAAATTTCTGGTAAAACATATGTTTGTAAAAAGCGAACAAGAAGTGTTTTTTTTCAAATTCAATAAATTGACAATGGAAAACTTTGTCAGTATTTGTTACAAATGGAATACGTACATACATATCAGAAATTAAATGCACTAATTAATCTTAAATTAGTCAAAAAGTAACAATTATAAATAATAAAAAGTATTTTACACGTAGTTATAATTACTCTTCTTCAAATGAATGTGGAAGAAATTTAATCCAATAACTATAAAAAATGTAATATGTAGTTATAGTTAATGAATGTAGTAATATGTTAATGATAATAATAAATGTAGTAATATGTTAATGAATATAACATTTACACAAAAACAAATAATTAAAAAAATTTCTGAAGTATTTAATTACTTTTTGTTTTCGTAACCAAGAAAGAAACAAATGATTCAAATACAATTAATATAATAAATCTTATGATATGATAACGCAAATTATAAACGATAAAACAAATCCAATACGCAAAATAACACTAATTACTTAATACACATTACACTAGTTACATATTCCAAAAAACGCAATAAGCAAGCAATTGTGGCAACCTTGCTCTAAGTGAGCTAAGAAATTAAAAAGGTATTTTAGAAAAGATACTGAAAGAAATAATATAAAATTCCGAATGCGAAATCTACAAATCATCTTCTTTCCATTTCGTTCAAAAAAGTTTCAAAAACTTGCAATAGAACTTTGAAAAACTCAGTTGAATTTCGATGTTTTCCCATAGATTAACATTACACCGGAAGTAAGTGAGGGTACCACTCAATGTTGTTGTTTACAAAGTAGAACTTGTCCATATGTTTGTAGGCGAAAGCAGTTTCGATTTTGCTTAGATTTCCCAAGGAAATTTTTTTATTAATTTAAAATGAGCAGTCCCAGAAACAGCAAACTTGGAACTGTCTATTCCGCAATTAGATGCTGCATGAAAGCAGTTGCTTTTGATTTTTATGAAACTTCCGCTTGGTTTACTACACGAAGATCTTGCCTTTCGTTTCAAAATTTCCTAGTCAGCTGCAAGTTCAATTTTCAAGGAAGGGATAAGGAGACTAGCTGAGGTCCTTGAAGGGTTTATAAAAGAACCACTTTAAAAAAATATAGAAGAGTACCTGCTCAATTTTTGAAAGAAAATTGGAGCAATGTTACGGCATTGATTGATTGCTCTGAAATTTTTATTGATAGAGCTTTCAATCTTGATGCCAGAGCATTAACCTTCTCCCAGTATAAAAGCCACAATACTGTTATATTTCTTCTTGCTTTACCATCAGGTTAGAGTATCATTTGTTTCAAAGCTGTATGGAGGAAGAACTTCTGACAAGCAAATGATACAGCTTATTGGATTTCCTGGTGATGTAATATTTTCAGATAGAGGCTTTCCAGTAAAGGACCTGGTTGCTGAAAGGTCTTCTTTGGTATTACCAGCTTCAACTAAGGGTAAAAAACAATTGAGTAGCTCTGAGATCTTAAATTCTCGTAAGATGTCAAGACTCCGGGCACATTTTAAACGATGTATAGGGAGACGTAAGACATTCAGAATTTTTAAATCTTTGTCGCCTATCTCTCTCCTTAGCATAAAGACAGATGAAGATACCTACACTGGAGATAAGGGTTCAAGGGGCATTATAGATAATAATCCCCATTTTTAAACTATTAGACGTACAGTCTTGAAATTTGGTAAACAGATTCCTTTCGTAGAGTAAGAATTTGAAGGAAATCAACTCTTGGGGGAGCAAGGGGTTACTGGGGCGTATTGACAAAAAAAATTCCTTCCTACAAGGTCCATAATAATGGCATTTGGTTTGCATTTTTCTATTGTTGAATTGAAATCCGCTAAAAATGGTCATTTTGGAAAACGATTCTCAGCGGGATTACGAAGGTATTGATAGTAAAAATTTCGTTTTTTTTTCTGTTAGATTTAGACTTGAAATTTGGCTTGCATGTTCTTTTTCCAGAGTAGAGATTCACTGAAAATTGGTTTTGCGGGAATCCACTAGGTTATAGGGTTATGAAAGTGCAAACATTATTCTATACTTCAATTTTAGTGATTTTTAGAAAATACAAATTAGATAATTTATGTCTTTATTTTATCAAGAGGCGACAGTTACAGGCATAAGTATATTTTTCAATACAATCGAATTCTTAATGCTAGGACTTAGATATCAACAATTTATATATATATTACAAAAAATATTTATATACCTAAGATAACTATAGTCATGATATATATATATTTATAAAACATCATGAAATACCCAGCAAAGCGAGTGGGTAACGCTAGTCTATAATTATATTGGTATAGATTTATTTCAAAAATATATTTGAAATTTATTTTATAATTCTTTATGTTGTGATTGTATTTAAAACCAATAAAGTTACTGTTTTTAAATTTTTTTTTTTTTCTGTTTTAAAAACTATTTCTAATTTTAATTCCCTTTTTGTAACTATTTTAAATTACCAAATTTTTAAAAAATTAACAAAAATTTAAGGAAAAAGTAACTGACAAACAGCTAAATAAATTGTGCATTCTATTTTTATGTATGAATTTATTTTTCTGTATATATCTATAATTATACTGATATAGATTTGTTTCAAAAATATATTTGAAATTTATTTTATAATTCTTTATGTTGCGATTGTATTTGATACCAATAAAGTTACTGTTTTTTAATTTCGATTTTTTTTCTGTTTTAAAAACTATTTCTAATTTTATTTCCCTTTTTGTAACTATAAAGAATAAAATGTTGAAAATAAATTTTAAAGCTAAGGAATAAGCACAGCTTTGTAAAAAAAATATACAAATACAAAAGGTTCTTATGATTTGCTACAATGTTTTTAAATGTGTTTATGTTCATCGTAATGCGTGTTCGTAGTAAATACATCGATAATTACATACTTGCAATTATTATTTAAATAGGTAAACTAATATTTACTCTTATGTTTTATGTACATAAAATAGAATTTAATGATCAATTAATTTTTTAAAAAATTTTCTGTATGTATGTTGGGTTAAAATACAAAAAGTATTTAAAAATGCATCTGAAAAGTTCCATAGGCGATGGACGAAGTCTCCCTACTAGTAGTGACATCACAAATCAGTAGCGAGGCCTTGTATCTAGGAGGTGATGCCCCGACACCCTCATTTTTTGTTACAACCACAATTGGTCCTTCCTAGACAAAAGCCTATCAGGACTATGACCTTCATGTCACCGTAACTCGTAAACCATATGAAGGGTCTATAAATCGACCTGCCACTTCGATACTGAGAATGCACTCCTCGGCATTTCTTCCTTTATAATAGCCGGCACTCCCTCGTGCATGTGTAACGCAGCCACATGTTAGAGGGAATGAAAGAATGGACGGGGCCATTGAAACAGATGTGTCCCATCTCTCATTCACTTTGACGAAAAAGCCATTTTCTTCGCCTCTGGAAGACGGAGAAGAAAATGAGGGGTTACAATCAACAGTCCAAGAAACGATTCTACAGCTGTTTCTCCTCATGGTGTGAGTACAGAATCTATAGTTCACATTGAAAAAAAACACCCATCTATCGATTCTGTTCGCGTCTAGCGTGCCAAAAATGAAAAGAGGGGTAACAACCTGCTGTCTATGCGACAACGCTACAAAGGTGTGAAAACCTAGTGGTATTTGTTAAGCGAATTTTAGTACTCAATTTTGTATATTTTGAGGATAACAATTTTAAGGAGGATATAAATTTATTATAACTCGGGGCATTATTAACTTCGGTAGATAGTTAATAATGCTCAATCTGTTTTTTTCTTCAAAATAGTGATAAAGATGCAAAAGTTTGGTTTCAAAAGATATATAACCAACTACAGTAGGAAAAATACGTCCCGTGTAAGCTTTAATTTCAACTATTTAAATGTTTCATAATATCAGTAAGAAAAGATTAATTCCATTGCTAGTTTTCATTCTTGAGTTGCAAGCACTCACCAGGCAGTTCATAGTTTTCTTCCAGATATTTAAAAAAAAAACTTGCTTGCTTGCTCAAATTCAAATATTTTGCAAGCGCACATCCGTTGGAAAGCCTCACAACAAGGGGTATTTTTTACATGATAATTTTCTATTTCAATTAATTGTGTTTAAAATAATTTTGAGGTTTTATTTGTCTAAAACAACTGTATTTTGATGAAATTGTAAAAAAAAAAAGATAATTAAAAATAACATTTTTAAATATTTCAATAAGTCTTTGCACGCCATGGGTTGGTCACCCCTGCTCTAAAACAACTAATGGTGACTCATAAAATTATAATTTCAGAGACTAATTATTGGTGCGAGGTGCTTCTAGAGATTGTAGCAACATTAAAAATGCTTCCACAAAACTGTTTAGCCTTTTGGGGTAAGAGTGAAAAAATTTTCCTTTTAAATCAGGAGGAAGTTGCTTGTTGAAATTATCACAGCCTGCGAATTAATGCAAGCTAACTTGCATCTATATTTATTCTTGTTGATCTTCATATAAGAAACATTTTGCTCACACATATGTTGACCCAAATATACAGAACATTTTCTGTCTATTTGGATTTCTGATGGTCTGGGAGGGGTGCAAAAAACTTTATATGGGTTGCTATTTTTCCCAACACGAGTCTAAAGCATTTATGGAAATTTTGAGGAAGTTTAATTTTGGACATAATTTTTTACATACATTTCCCACATAACATGGAATTCTTTTCATTTACAAAATCTCTTTATAAGGCAGTATCAAATACATAAAAATAAATAACCTTCTCCAAATAGCATTGAAAAAAAAATCTCCTTAACTAAGGCATCATTAATGAATATCAGGGAAAAAAAAAGGAATAACTTAATGCAAAAGAAAAAAAATATTAAATTTAAAATATTACTAACATAGAACCACACTATTCGTATAACCTCCCAATAAAAATATTCTGTTAAGTTTTAAGCAATCATTCACAAAACAGTTTAATGAATTATAGATGAATTAAAATGAACTGATATTCGAAGCTTTTATGGAAAAAATAATTGATTTATTCTTGATTACATATTCTAGTTTGTTAATTATATCTACATTATATTTCTCGTGTTTTATATGAATGTTACTAGAACTTATAAATTTTATTTTTAAAAATAGGGGGATGCATTTACTATTTTCCCCATTCTAATTTAAGAAAAGAATTCATTTTGACAAAGAATAATTTTTTTATCATATCTAACTGAATCAATGGAAACAAAGAACAATTATTTCTGAAAATGCTCTGTTCCATGAATTAAATATGCATAGAAAGATTTTTTTATCCTAGTCTGCATAAAAAACACAATTTTAAAATTATTAAAGTTTCCTTTGAATGTATTTAAAGATTTGAAAATATTTCTTGTATTTAGGAGTGATGTCTACATATAAAGTATAATTGCAAATCAAGTTCTAGAACAAAACATTTAGCAATGAACAACTTTCTACAATGAAAACAATTGAATGACTAAACTACCCATACATGTGAATCAAAATATAATTTACTTAGAAATCTATAAATGATTGAAATGCCAAAAGTAGTATTCCTTTTTATTTGTCAAGATTAATACAGATATGTGGTGAAAAAGTATTAGTCACTCTTACAGAAATACAGCACTAAGTATACATATTCAAAAAAAAACTAAAACACAGCTCCAAAGGGGAGAAAAATCATTAAAAGAATGCTGAAGTATTCTTTCTTCGTGTATATGACACATTTCACTAATGTCAAATCATATTTAAAATTATAACGATGCTGATTTTTGAAATTTTTTGCAACTGTGAAAATAATTTCTCAAGTGATAGCTTTGTGCAAAAACTTTCTGGAAATTTCACCAATATAAGGTTTTGAGCTTTACTGGGTGAAAATCATAAATATAAGCTTCAAAAATGCATAGTTACATATATACATTACAAGCATTAATTTTTTTGCCAAGAATATGTTCTTAAATTACAACTCTGTGAGAGCCTTATTATATATTGCAAACAAAAAAGCTTTTCCTTGATATGAATAAATAAATGTCTTTTTAAATAACCACTTTTAGGGAAAATCTTTTTCATAATTTACAAAACCCATTTCAAGGGTATGAACACGTAAATGTCTTTTTAAATTAACACTCAGATAGAAAGTCTTGAATATTTTACAAGCATGAGGCTATTCCTTAGTATGAATACGTAAATGTGCAGTTAAATTACCTTTTTGACAGAAAGCTTTGTTGCATATTTTACAAACATGGGGCTTTTCATTGGTATGAATACGTAAGTGTGCATTTAAGGCACCACTTCGGCAGAAAGACTTATTGCATATTTCACAAAAATGAGGTCTTTCCTTGGTATGAATAAGTAAATGTGATTTTAAATGGCAACTTTGAGAAAAAGCCTTATTGCATATTTCACAAACATGTGGCTTTTCCTTGGTATGAATACGTAGATGAGTATTTAAGGAAAAATTGTGAGAAAAAGCCTTATTGCATATTTCACAAATATAAGGCTTTTCCACAGTATGAGTATGTAAATGTGCATTTAAATTACCTTTATGACAAAAAGACTTGTTGCAGATTTTACAAACATGAGGTTTTTCCTTGGCATGAATACGTAAATGCGAATTTAAATTGCCACTGTGAGAGAAAGCCTTATTACATATTCCACAAACATACGGCTTTTCCTTGGTATGGATACGTAAATGTGCATTTAAATTACCTCTTTCACAGAAAGCCTTGTTGCATATTTCACAAACATGAGGTTTTTCTTTGGTATGGATACGTATATGTGATTTCAAATGGCAACTTTGAGAGAAAGCCTTGTTGCACATTTCACAAACATGGGGCTTTTCATTGTTTTGAATACTCAACGGATGCATTAAGACATCATTTTGAGGGACAGCCATCCGGTTTTTCTGTAAAACTAAATATCTTATTTCAAGGAAGAACAAAAAATCATTTGTTAATTTAAAGCAAAGAGAAAAGGTTGTGTAGTGGAAAACAGTTTATTGGAATGGTTAAGAAACTGCTTTCTTTTTACATTATTGAAATCAGAATTTTAGTTACTGGATAAGTAATGCTCCAAAGTAAGCAGCATTCTCATATTTGTAAAATGAAATAAGTAATCAGGAAACTAATTTCTCTTCAATTTGCCAAAAAGATTCCAAAGTATATGTAATGTGAATGATAATGAAATTGTATGTAGGTGAAAGTTTTTCATCAATACAAGGTTCTTTTCACCAATGTAAACTAAACCTAAAAGGGATATCTCGATGGAAAATTACTAATTTCTTGGAGGATAATTTATAAAGAACATAGACCAACATGTTACATAAAACAACGAGCTTGAATCACAAGATAAATAGTGCACCATATCCACTTTTAATTGGTTTGATGTATTAACATATCAAAATCACAAAAATTTTTGGTGCTAAGTCATATAATTATAAACAAATGTTATTATCTTGCACAGAGGGGGTTCTTTGAAATTGCATGGATATTTTACCTTCAAATGACTATCTTAAAAGCTTATGAGCTAAAATTCGAAATAAATTCTTGAAGATTTGGTTTGATTAAACTGCTTTTCTATGATATAGTTTATAAAAAACTGTAAAAATTTGATCTTTCATGGAAGTTGTGTTCATTCAAATGAAAAGAAATATACTGGCAATTTTTATGCAGAATAGTATTTCTATAATTTCTTCCTGTAGCTCAAGATCTATTTTTTTTATCTGAGGGATTGAAGAGTAGTTTGAGATCTGAAAATCTAAATTTCAAAAGACAAGTCTAATTTCCACTTAAAGACATTTTTAAAAACTTTCATGTAAAATACAGAGAACTTTACATACACATCTTGGATTTTTTTCTATTCCTCTGAAATGAATTAATCAGGTGCTTAAATTCTTCTATTCCTGTAAAAATAAAAAGCAAAGATTATCAATATTGAAATTATGAAAAACATATAGAACAATTGGAAAATATAGTTAAACAAAATAACATCAAAGGCTCCAATTTTCCTAGATATCCAAAAATACCTCTTTCCACACTCTTTGCTGTACCATTCAAGCATGCATTAGAATAGAATTTTTCAAACATAAAATTTCTCACAAATAATTGGCTAGTTTTTTTAGTATTTATTTACCATGTTTCTATCCAAAAAAAAAAAAACTTTTACTTTTAGTTGATTTTGAGAATGATTGTTACTTTTTTACTTTTTCATGATGTAATAATATAAAATTTGTGATTGCCTGTAAACGAATGCTTAAGGGAAGGTTTTTGAAAATTAAAACATTATGAATTGAAAGAGTGTAAAAGGATGAGTACAAGTCATACCTAATTCTAAAATATTAAATTATTGTACTTATTACAATCATAATAAATTAAAGACTTAATCTGTGATCTTCAAAAATTGCTATACATCTTAAAAATGGTTTTTGCAGAATTAAATTTTTTGAACTTTTGTAGAGGTTAATTTCACAAATGCCAGCCTATTGACTATTAGTCTAGCTCTCTTAATACTTTTCTGCAATAGACTTTCAATAACATAATGCACGACATTCATCAATGTGGTTAGCATTCATCACTTGTGCAGTGGAACATAAAATTCAAATAGGTAAATCAAAAATTTTAAAACAAAAAAAAAGCAGCCATGCCCAGTCAACAGTCTAGAAGTAGTAGCTGCAGTTTAATGTTCTTTGTAAGAAAATGGATGGAATTTTAGCTTCCTTTACAGGTAATAATGTGATTTTCTATTAGATAATAACATGCATGTAGAGCAGAGGTCAGTGGAATTTATGATAGAAAATACCAAAATGTCTGTGAAACAAGAAAAAACCAAGGTATCAAAGGAGTCATCTTAAGTATAAGTCTTAAATATAAGAAGGGGGGGGGGACCTTGCTCTCCTCTGATATCAATGTCGCTCAGGAAGTTCATGTTCCAATTAATATATTTACCATATTCAAGTAAAGTTTTATATAAAGTAACATTTTTCATTCCTTCAAAAACTTCAGACCTATTGAAGATATTTTTATTTCTGTTGCTCAATGCAAGAACAGCTATGTTAAAATTTCCTCTTTGACATTTTAATGTTTGAAAATGCATTCATTTTTAAATCAAATTCCATAATGAATAACAACAATTCAATATAACATCAATATTTACATCGAATGGTGGTAAAAGTAAGATCAGAGTAAATATAAAAGCTGTTTCAATTTTAAGGAAAATATAAACTAATCCACTCTGTAATATATCAAGAAGCACTTTGCACGCAAATATTTCCTGAAGAAATGGTTATATTAATGAACTTCATTATTAAAGCAACTAATGGCACCATTGCTGAGCCACTATGTCATAACTAGTTAAGGTTCTCTCATATAAAATGAATGTGGATTTATTCATACACACAAGGTTCCATGGGATTTGGGAGAAATTTTCTGAATCTCTTTACATCATGTTTAGAATAAAACAGTGCCTACAAAAATGGCATAAAAGATTTAGAAGTGGAAGAAGACACAAAATAAAAAAACTTATATCGCAAACACATATTTGGAAGAGGTAAAGTGCTTTGAGAATAAGCTATAAATTTTGGTGAATCTCACTGCAGTAATCAAAAAATTGTTTAGAAGGGAAAGAATTATTTGATCCTTACCCAACCAATGCCGTGATTGTTGCTTTTGGTGGAAGGATTAATGAACAGCTCTATAAAACAGAAAATGCTTTATAATATTTATAAAAAAAAACTTATCTAAAATAGCTTTGGTGTATTCACACTAGAATAGCTTAAAGCATAAGAAAATGCAGTAACAAATATTATAGGTGAAAAAGCTGCCAATCTGTTAATGATTAGCTTTTCATAGCAAATAATATATATATGGGAGAAAATAGTTGAAAATGTAAATTCCAAAAAAGAAATCAATTCCCACTTAAGGACATTATTAAAAAAACTTCCATGAAAAACATAAAAAATAGGGAACTTATAAAACACTATATTTATGTAGTTCACCTTTTTTTCTATCAGATTTATTTTTTCATACAGACATCTCAGAATTTGTCATCCTCCATGATTTTCTTCCTCCTATTCATTTCATACATGATTTCTGCAGTCATCTAAATTCTCCTGTTCTTCTGAAAATAAAAATAAAAAGCAATGAATATCAATATAGAAGTTACAGAAAAATATAAGGCACAATTACAATGTACCTATAATAAGATGAAATAATATCACATGCTCACTATTTTTATAAATATTTAAGAAACAATTATCTCTAAATTTTCTTTGCCATACTATACTATACCGTTAAAAAGCCCTTTGAATTTTTCAATGCAAATACTTAAAATTTCATGAAAACAATATTATGTGTACCTTGGTTTCATGGCATTTTATATTACATTTGATAGACTTGAATAAGTTAATTGATTATATTATTTCATTTGCCATGTCCCTTTGCCATGCCATGCCTTTGTTGATGTAAGAATTATCTATATTAACTTCTCAAACTCTACGATGAGCAGATCTATAGTGCTTCCAAGTATCAAGCATTTCTTCTGGTAATGATGTCTCAACTAGAGGAAAGAGCACAGTATTTCTAAAAATTTTCTTATTAAAAATATCTATACATATATAAAAGAACAAACAGTACATGGGATTTTACAATGGAAAAACAGGCTGTGCTTTTTCAAAATGAACAATGCTAATGTAGTGATATAATTTATATAAGCCAGTAACAACCTCAGCACCATGGTGATTATTTTGGTGTAGTGGTTAAGTTACTTGGCTTTGGACCCAAAGGTCCCGGGTTCAGTCCTACAGGATAAGCACGTTACATCATTTGGTGACCCAAGCTTAACTAAGAAAAGCAAAACCTCTACTGATCTGTCATAGTGCCATCTACCTGCAAAACAAAGACAGTAACCAAAGAAAAAAAAATTGTCAGATAAGCATGACACAAGAGAGCAACCAAAGAAAAAAAAATTCGTCAGATAAACATGACGCAAATCATCCAACACACAAGAAACTGACCACTCCCATTAACAACTATATCGTTCTTTCGCCTGGCCAACTCTCTGGTGGGGGAGTGTGTAGTGATATAATCTATATAAGCCAGTAACAACCTCCGCACCATGGTGATCATTTTGGTGTAGTGGTTAAGTTACTCGGCTTCGGACTCAAAGATCCCAGGTTCTGTCCTACAGGATAAGCGCGCCACATCACTAATATGAAAATGAAATGACATGAACAAAAATAGATACATATGTGGAAAAAATAAACATTGAGGTATTTTTTTATGTAACTACAAGTTTTGAAATTAGTAAACTTCTTGATTGAAATTTTTATAAATATAACAGAATTTTTTATTCAATTAGCAAGTGTAATAAATAGGTCAATAGAATGAAAAACCAGAACTTGAAACAAAAAAAAATTTGCATGCATTTTTCATTTTTTATAAATTTTACAGTCATTCTTTTCTCCCAGTGTATGCTGAATTTTTATGGCATTGGCTGTGATTCACTCGGTACTTACGTATTATCACCACCACAGCCAAATTGGCGTCACGTGAAATGCGCCATTTCCCACCAAAATCTAACTGGTATTTTTACATATAAAACACAGTAGAATCTTTGTTTCGATGTCAAGGTGCGATTTGCATGGCACCAATATTGCCACAGTGAAGCTAATACGCAAGTACCATTCACTCACAGTAGCCTTTCCTGTACTGGCAAATTAGGATGAAAGAGTATGGAATTGATTTTGAGAAAGGGTGCTTTGTGAATTTTCAGGATGTCATAATACAAAATCTGCAATTCAATGTAAATGAATGTTTAAAGGAGAATTTCGACAGAAATCTTACAATTTGAAACAGTGCAAAAATATAAAGATATGTCTATGTAAACACTACACGAAGAAAAAATTCCAATCCCATTTCCATATTAAAATTCAAAAATAATTAGTTTATTATCACTACAATAAGTGCAATAATCCATGATCACAAAAGTTTATTATTTTTTTTAAAAGGCTTTTTCAGAATTAACTAAAATTTTGTTAAAAGTTATGAATGGAAATTTAGTGTCATTTCCTGGTAATGTGATTTTCTCGAAGATAATGTGTAAAAAAGATGAAGATGGCCAACTAATGTATAAAAATTCTGTTACTGTAAGATTTTAAGACATATATTCTAAAGAAATCCTGTAGAATAATGAAATGAAGTATCAGTAAAACCATCCCAGAAGTTGTAATAATGCAAATTAATCAAATCAGAAATTTAAAACAATTATTATTTTAAAAAAATACTTATGTGCAACAAACTTAGAAATACTAAAAATGTATATGAGAACTCCAACCAAATTTAAAGAAAATACATGATGCCAGAACTGACACACTACTTGCCTAACTTGTACATATGAATCATAATCCTCAACTAATATAAGTACAACAACATGCTATATTTGCATAGTGTTTATTGGCATTTACAACCTTAAAGTGAGAGTGCCAACCACTTAGTTAAGTGAGTGGGAGAATGTCCATTTTAATCACACTATAAAACAACACTAGGGCTTTCTGCAATAAACCTCTTCCTCTGGCAAGGATGACACCCGAGTTGGTATCCCCTCAAACATCTTAACTGCCAAGGGAAATCCTACAAAATTCACCTCCCAGTGCCATCATTTTTCCCACAGGCATGCGTTCTTAAGTGGTTTGTTGGGGGAAAAGAAGAGGCATGTTTTCAAACTAAAAACTGTTTACTTTCACTTTAAAAAAGAAAAAGATGTAATAATAAAATCAAAATACAAAATTTAATGTTCAGAGTTAAAATAAAATTTTAAAAAATTATAACATCTTTGTGCAATATATTTTAAAACCTAAACCAGCATCACATTAAATACATTGATAGCAAGATCCACAATGAATATTTTCCCTTGCACAAATAACACTTTCTGATCACACATTTTTTAAAAGACATTAATGGTAATGAAAAACTACTTAGTTATAAATTTTCTTGTTCCTGGAATATACCCTTTCAAATTCCTTCTTCACCTCTTCTTCAAAATAAGTAAATTCTTTAGAAGCCCTGGCAATGTCATTTTATTGTATTCCAAAGCTGTAGTTTTAAAGAGCAGCACAATAGAGGAAGTCGTACTTTGGAAGGACGGGAATATACATCCCGGTCACTAAACACCAGCTGAGCAGGACGTGTATAAACATCGGTGGCATTTCAGGGGCTAAAATTCTACATCACATCAATGCGAAGACTTTGAGCTTCGACAGATTTTAAGTGCATCAGATCCTCTACAATCAGACTTAAGTGGCACTGAGGCTCAAATTCATGACATGTTGGCCACAAGCCTGTGACTATAACCACAGCCATTTGGTTATCTTGGGACTCTATTAACTTTAAAACAAAGTGTGTAGTTTAAAACCTCAATTTTAGTGTAATTATGGTACTTGTCTATTATCACAACCTATTGGCAACATTATATAAAACGAAGCACATGATTGCCAATTCAGCGTATACAACACAAGCGAAATTGGGGTTGCCACCTTGGCAAGTTAACTTGAACGTTTGTGATTGTTGTGATAATATGCAAGTACCATTCAACTATTTACGGAAGTATGAATTGTAATAAACTAACAAAAAAAGGAGGAATCATGAATAATATCAATGATATTTAATTTTTAGTTAATTTCTCATTTTAAGAAACCAAAAGATAAATTTTAATTACTCAATCAGTACTGAATATTAAAAAATTGAATATAACTTCAATCATTTTCCCTAAATCCTGTTTCATTTGAATTATAATCGTGTTTCATTTAATTGAAATTATATGCATCAAATATTTATGCAAGATTAATGGCTAATCCAGACATGGCAATATTATCAAAAACATTTTAAGCAATTGTTTCCTTATTTGTTTTTTTAATACCATTTTTCCTATTTGATCACATGTTCCTTAATCGTCACTAATTCAGCACAACATAAAATCCTTATATTCATATGATACATTGCTGCAGTTTTTGTAATAAGAGTTTTGAGCGATATTGAAAGATTACTTCAGCTTCAACAAATATAGGTTAAAGTGTAGTATGGGGGGGGGGGCCTTGGTGATGTCAATCTCTTTTACTTCACTTAAGGATTGGTGTCCAACAGCCAAAATGAGTTCTCACCATAATAGCAATATAAAAATCACCAAATCCAAAGGCCCCTATACTATACTTTAGCCCAAATATCTTACTTTAAAGGTTTGTTATGAGATTTGATTCACTTTCCTAAAATGTTTTTCTAATTCATAAAATCAATAATAAAAAATTGAAAATGTTGAATGTTCAACTGAATATTGTTCTTTTCATAAATAAGTTTTAATCAGTTACTATTTTTACAGAGCTTCAAAGAAAATTTGGTACTTACGTATTAGCGTCACCACAACAAAATTTGCACCACGAGAATCGCACTTCAATATCAAACCAATAAAGATTCTTAAGTGTTTTATTTGAAGAACAATTCTCCTGGTGCAATGTTGGCTGCGGTGACGCTAATACGTAAGTACCGAAAATTTAAAATAAAAATAAATGCACACCAGAGGCAAAGTTTTCCTTTTAGAATATTACCAAACAACTCTTTCACGACAAAACTACAATGATTCTCAAAGAAGGTTTCATTTCACAAAAATTAATGTAAATGTTACCAAACAAAACATCAGTTTAGTTCAGTTCAGTACAGTGCTATCACTGAATAATTTGAGGCTTGGCTAACACCTTAAGCTCCCACAAAATTTAATGATTATATTAAATTTAGATTCCACTGATTGATATCTTAGAAACTATTGGTTGATATTTTAAAATCTATTTGTTGATATTAAGAATTCATCTACTTTTTGGACATGCTCTAATGTTTTACAATTCGCTATTGTTGGATAGGACCATTCTCCGTGGTTGGAGATTAAATTTTTCAAAATGTCTCGTAATGAAATGTTCAATTGTTTCCGGTACCAGACATTCCGAACACAATGGAGAATCTGTTTGCTTAAAAAGAAAATAAATATCGTTCAGTGGTAGTTTTTTTAAACGCATCTTATTAATCAAAACCTCTGACTTTCTAGTGTTTGCTGTCTGTCTATTCCACTTTTCAAGCTGCGAACTATAATTAAAATAAAACATCAGTTCAGTTCCGTACAGTCATAGCATTGTACATCTGGAGCCCTGGCTAGCACCTTATGTGCTCCCAAAAGATTATTTGAATTATTTTCTTCAAATAGGATGCAAGGATAGGTCTTGATTATATTGTACAACTGTAAATTTTGTTAACTTATGCTTCAACTGTGGTTGATGAAACTAGAGTATTTAGAATCTATTATTTGGTATTTTAGAATCTATTGGTTGTTTTTAAAAATTCTTCGACTTTTTGAATATACTTTATTGTATCACACTTCGCTATTGATGATCAAGACCATTCATTATGATTAGAGATAAAAAAAAATTCAACATTTTACGTTGCGATTGATATTTGTTGCAGGTTAAAATAAAATGTTCACGAGTTTCTGGTACATGACAATCTGAACACAAAGGAGAATCTGTTTGTTTAAAAATAAAATAAATATCATTTAATGGTAATTTTTTTGCACGCAAATTATTAATTAAAACTTCTGTATTTCTATTTTTTGCTGCCGGTCTATTCCATTTTTTAAGATGAGAAATATAACTATAATTTTTATGTCTCTTGCTCTATTTCCATATTTCTTCGTTTGCGCTTTTGTGTTGATTTTTGAAAAATGTATGTAGATCTTCCCAAGTAATCCAAGCAATAATATTCCAAGGATCTGGCGAGGATTTAGCTAATTTATCAACCTCTTCATTAATTTCTATTCCCTTGTGAGCTGGTACCCAAATGAATGTAATTGATAGAGCTATTTTTTTAACATTTATAACCCCCGTGCACCACGCACTGTATAACACGGGGGCATACAACACAGACAGAAGAAAGGATTACAACACAAACATCCATGCCTTCTCTGGGATTCGAACCCAGTCCCTACGGCACCGCAGTCAGCTTCACTAACCACTATACTGGATGGGCGGCGATAGAGCTATTTGGAGACACTCGTGTAACAATGAATTTAAATTTAATATTATTATACTGGATTTTCTATTAATATTAAAAATACTTTTTAGAACTGATAAGCTGTCCGTCAGGATGACATAGTTTTTTGTTTCTGAAACTCAATTTTTTAAAGCAGTCCGTATGGCGATAGCTTCCGCTGTAAAAATGGAAATCATTTCTTTCAGTATGTAATTTTGTCTAACTTTTTTCTTGGGGATTAAAATTCCCATTGATGTTTGATTAGTATTTTTAGAACCATCTGTTGCAATTATAATACTGTTATTAAAGTTTGACTGGATATAATCAGTAAACATATTTTGCTCTATGATATCTGGAAGATCTCTGTTTTGAAATGGCAGTTCATGAGTATAGATGTTTATTTTGTGATTTTAATAGATTGGAGGAGGAGAGGTCCACTGTGAAGAAAATCTACTTTAGAAATACATAGTTCTTGGACTTTTGAAATATACTGATTTCTTTTTCTCTATATCTATAAAAATTATTATTTATATCCCAAAATAACCTTGCATTTGGTGACCAGTCTTTTAATGCTATTTGTTTAATAATAAATTTTTGACAAAGGAAATTATGTAGAATATTGATACTGCCATTCATAGATTCCGCTCTTAATACGTCTATCGGAGTATTTCTTGGGAGACCTAGGGTTAAACGTAATGCAGCATTGTAAATTAGTTCTAGTTTCTGTCTATTGTTATTGCTTGAAAAGGCAAAATGTTCACTTCCATAGTCAAAAATAGAACGGATTGTGGCATTAATAATGTTTAAAAGAATGTCAGTTCTTGTTCCTATTTTAGGGGACGATAATGCTTTGATTGCATTTAAATATTTAAATCCTTTCTGTTGGAGGTAAATAATATGTTTTTTCCAAGTGATATTGGGTCGAAGATTATACCTAGGATTTTAAGACACTTTACTTCGGGAATAGGTTTATCACATATTTTAAGTATATTAGGTATTGTGCTTCTTTTTCTGGAAAAGTTGATTAAACTGCTTTTTTCTACAGAGGTGGACAATTTCCAATTTTTACACTAAGCTGATATATTATTTAAAGAAACTTGTAATTCGTCTATTGTTTTGTTCCAATTTGTGCCACTATTATATAAGAAAATGTCGTCTGCGTAAACCAGAAGATGGCTGTCGTGTTGAATTTCAAAAATGTCTGCCGTATAAATCATAAATAGGAAAGGGCTCAAGATGCAACCCTGAGGTACACCATAATTGTTTTTGCTGATTTTCAAAAAATTGTCCCGCCATTTAATTTGAATTGTTCTTTGATGTAAGAAATTTTGAACCCATCGTAGCAATTTACCTGAATATCCAACTTTTTTTTATTTAAAAACTAGACCACTTGGCCACACTGAGTCATATGCTGCTTTAATATCTAATGCTACTAGAATAAAATATTCCTTACGTTCTCTAGCCAGTATAATATCCTGTTGTAGTTGAAGAACCGTATTAATACTGCTTCTGTGAGGGTAAAAACCATGATGATTTACGTGAAAATTTTTATTTTGAAAGCTGAAATCTAACATTCTGTGTAGGATCATTCTTTCTAGTAATTTGGCAACTACTGAGGTAAGTAAAATTGGGCGATATGACACTATTTCCTTGGGATTTTTGTGAGGTTTTATGAATGGGGTAAAATAATTGCGTGAGTCCAATCTTCTGGAAGTTACTAGAAGACGACATGTCATTAAAGGATTTCAGGAGAAGATTTATTGCTTTGATGGGGAGGTGGTTGATTGTTTGGAGAGAAATTTTATCATGCCCTGGACTGCGGTTTTTGTGACGAGATATTGCTATTTTTAATTCTTTTAAAGAGAACGGTTTATTAATATCTTGGCTATTGTCCGGAATAAAAATATTTTTGATACTATTATTTTGTTTTGCGTAATATTTTAAAAAACAATTTGCTTGGGATTGTTCGTTTGTTAGTATGATTCCATTATTCTCAATAATGTTAAATGAAGAATAGTTCGAATTTGTTCTATTTTTGATTGACCGGATTATTTTAAAAAGAATTTTAAGAGAAGAGATTTTTTCACATGTCTTGTACCAAAAGTTTTCTTTACAGGTTTTTATAGTTCGCTTAAGTTTTGCACTTATTTCTTTATATTTTATCCAGTCTTCTTCTTTAAAGTATTTTCTTGCTTTCTTAAGGAATTTTCTTTCTTTTTTTTTTTTTTTGCTCTTAAATACCCGCATGCTGCTGTCCATTACGGAGCTCTTGAATTCATTTGTTTTATTTCTGATTCCTGAGATAAGATTTGGGCTTTTCAAATTTCTTCTATAATATCTATATTTATATTTTCATTTAAATTTAGCTTTTGTTGAATAAGAATTATAAATTTGTTCCAATTTGTTTTTTGTCTAAAATTATTTGTTGTTGAGCTGTTTGTTCTTTTGTAATTAATAATAATAGGGAAATGGTCACACACACACACTTCCAAAATTATCGGTACTTGTGGACCACGACAGATCATAATTTAAATTTATAGATGATAATGAAAGATCTATAGATGTAAAAATTCCCGATGAATGGAGATAAATTGGGCTTGTGTCGTTTAATAATATTAAGTCATTTTCAATAATCCAATCAAAAACCTTCTCACAGACGTATTTGAATTTTTTGAACCCCATATTTCATGAGATGCGTTGAAATCTCCCAAAATCAAACTATGATTATCTATATATGTTGCTATTTTTGATAAACTGTCGTCTTTAAAGTTACCCGGTGGGATGTAAATATTAAAAATTGTGATAGGAACTGTATCTATCTGAACTTTGACTATTAAAATTTCTAAGTCTTCGCTAATTTCTGAGAATATTTTTATTGCGCTTATATCTTTGTTTAAAACTATCATTAATCCTCCTCCTCTTCTGATTTCTCTATCGACTCGGAATATATTCTTATTGGGAATTGTGAAATTATCACTTGGGTGTAGCCAAGTTTCTTGGATTATTAAAACGCTTGCTTTTTGAAAAATTGGCGTGAATAGAATATCTGATCTTTTGTTTTTGATTCCACGTGCGTTCCATTGGATTATATTCATGATTTAAATGGGAAAAATGTGCAATACTACGAATTAGTTTAAATGTTTAAAAAAGAAAGCCGATTAATATTGATTTTTTTTGAGAGTATAAGAAATTTTTTGTATATTTATCTAAATTTCATTTTGCTCTACTATACTTTCTAAATTATTTTCTCTCTTTTCTGATATGTTCTTTAGTCTTTTAGATTTTTCATTTATTTTTCTATTAATTCGAAAGTCGTCATCTTGTGAAAACGTTATATTAGATGCCATTTTTTTAAACGAAGATTCTATTGTGTTCATCAAGAATGAAATTTTAAATTTATTTGAGTTATCATCGCGTTTAGTTCTGCCGTAAAACGTTGTACAATTTGTTCCAATTTCATTTCAAATATGTTGTTATTTTCTTCCAATTTTAATTTGAATTCTTGAAACTTTTTTTCTAGAGTTTCTATTTTCTCAGTTTGCTTATTATACGTTATGACCGAGAATGAGGTTTTTTTTCTTTATAGAACTTTTCGACTGCTTCGTTTCTCGAGATTTGTTGCTTATTTTTAATTTTTAAGATTTCGACTTCCTCTTGATATTTTTTACAACTTTTATCGTTAGCTTCATGCTTTTCTCCACAACAGCTACATTTTTTTGTATTTATTTCTTTACACTCGTTTTCAGAGTGGTTTAGTGAGCATACACGGCATTTAATTGAGCTTCTACAATATTTATTTATATGACCAAATTTCCAACATTTAGTGCATTGTTTAGGTTTTTCGAAAAACAGGCTAGTTCAAAACACTTCAAATCCTATTGATACTCTTTCGGGGATCGTGCATCCTATTTGGGTTACTTTAATTGTTTTGATAGGTTTGAATCCAGATTCTGTTTTTTTAGTGAAACGTTGAATGTCCAAAATTGCGTAATTGTTATTTTCTAGTTCCGATTTTATGTCATCTATTGTGTATTCCGTGTCAATTCTCTGCAAAATGTAACTACTACTTAGGCCAATAAAGGATAATCTAGAACTTATTTTAAATCCATTAATTTCTTTAATTTTTAATGCTTCTTTGGCGGGCACGCAGCTATTATTTTTTATTATGATTTCTGAATTTCTTGTTTTGCTTATACTTTGAATACTTTTTTTAATTGTGAAAGCACTCATTATGATTTCTTTTAATTTAAGTGGATTACCACTCTGAAAGTTATTTTCCGATTTTAAGAAAATTGTAATATTCGCGGGTTCGTATTTAAATCCAACCTTTTCTCAAACCTGGCCAACAATTCCATATCAGTTAAATTGCATCTATATTTGTTTAACGGTAAGCCAGTATTTGTTGTCTCCACCTCATTTTATTTTCTGGGAGAGAAAAATCACCCATTTTTTCTACCCATCTCCAACACTCTATTTTGAATTAATACACTAAACTTGTATAAGTTCTAAAATTAAGAAAAATAATTCTCCAAAATTAGATGAAAAGTTATACTAAAAATAACTTTTAAAAAAAAGAAGAAAAAAAAAAACTTAATGAGAAACGATCTCACCAATTCAGATCCACTTGAAGACACTCAACCAACAAAGTTTTTTCAAAACTAAACAAAACATATCTAGCAGGCGGACTGTTGACAGTTACAGTTAGATAAATTTGTCGCAAATAAACAACAATATTTTGAAATTTCTCACAGCCTCCAAGTATCCTAACAGCAATACTTCAGAAATTAAGTTAATTATTATTGAAAACAGATGTAAATTACAACAAGCTAAACTGGCATTTATTTACTTGTAGAGATACCATTTATATAAGCCAGTAACAACCTCCACACCATGGTGATCATTTTGGTGTAGTGGTTAAGTTACTCGGTTTCGGACCCAAAGGTAGCGGGATCTGTCCTCAGGATAAGCGCGACACTTCATTGGTGACCCTGGCTGAACTCAGAAAAAGACAACCTTCTGAACTGTCGCCATCTACCCGCAAAAAGGAGCAACACCAAAAAAACCCCATTCGACTTACATGATGCAACTAACTCGCCAGACTCACTTGGCGCAGCGAAGTCACCAGACTCACTTGACGCAACTCCTCCAATAACAATAACTGCTCACGCAACACGCTCGATATAACAACTGCATCGTTCGTTCACCTAACCACCAACTCACTGGTAGGGGATTGTGTAGCGATACCATCTATATAAGCCAGTAACAGCCTCTATACCATGGTGATCATTTTGGTGTAGTGGTTAAGTTACTCGGTTTCGGACCCAAAGGTAGCGGGCTCTGTCCTCAGGATAAGCGCACCACTTCACACTATTCAATTCAATACTAGCAACAATAACGCCCTTAGAGGGTAGAAAAAGAAGAATTCAAGGTTTTTATCGTTGTTGTTACTTGCGCCGCCTGTTGAATGGTAACATCAGATCAAGGCCCCCTAAATTCATCATGGCAAGGGGATTGTTGTTCGCCTGCCGTTAACTGTAGCTTTGAGCACCATACAGGTACGATTTGGATTCAAGATATCTGATAATATTTATTACTGAGTCCTGAAGCAATGTAGAACAAAACGTTATTCAAAAACTGAACTTGTTATTGATCACGTTTGAATACTCATACGATTTTCAGATTAGAATTATCACGCGCATGTGTGCAATAAAACTCGATATTTATTAGCTCGGAGACCCTTGTGATTTTCTGTCTATTTTATAATACAGCACTATTAATGCTAAAAGGGACATTGCATTAAAATAAATAAATCCATCCCTTAATCAAGAATTTTCGAGCATCGGATTTGTAGTAAATGAAGAATGCTCCACATTAAAAAATATTATCAACAGATAGAATACAGTAATATCTCGAACTTATGCGAATGGCGAGATTGAGTGTTAACCTCGTAAGTCGCAAAAATTACGCAGATAAATATGTATAAATTATTTTTTTAGGGCTGGAGACGAAAGAAAATAATGTACTGGATGTTTCAAAAGTCACGTACATCAACCCTTGTGGTTACGTTTTAAAGACAGATGAATTATGGTAACAAACAGATTAAAGGACAAACAAAGGTTGAATGGTTATCTTTATTGACAGGTGTCAGACATGGTAAAATCACAATAAATGTTTAAAAGGATGTCCATTTTCCTGGACGCCCAATCGAACTCTTTTTACCAGATTAGTTGACTCTTTACAAAGTCTATGAGAATTAACGTCCGATACTGCATGAAGGATGTTACTCTGAAGTTCATCAAGCGTATGGAGATTATTCCTGAAGCCGACATTTTTCAGATATCCCCAAAGGAAAAATCCGGATTTGACAAGTCTGGCGAACGTGGAGGCCCAAATCCTTTGAAAATAACACGATCATTGAGAAATTCATTTAAAACTTCCATACTGCTCCGTGATGTGTGACACATTTAGCTCTCTTACTGCAACCAAGCGTACCGTCTATCACTGTTTAGTAAGGATATGAATTCCATAATGATGTTTATCTATACAGTCGAATCGACAGTGCCACTGAAGAAAAGTGGCCCTATAATTCCACGGCGAAACACATACACCACACACCAAGTTTTTCATCATGTACGGGCCGTTCCTATATAATACGTGGATTGATATGTGGTGGACCAATATCCGCTGTTTGGTTGTTCACGTATCCATGCAAATGGAACAACGCCTTATCTATAAAAAGAACGTTATCCAGTTTACGGGTGCCATATGTGTCTAGGAAAGAACGAAATTATCTCCAGAAATGAAATCTTTTCCCAAAATCGGGAGGCTTCATTTCATGGACAGCGTGTATTTTAAACGTTCGAAAGTTTAATTCGCGTGCTGTTCTCCATGCTGATGTATATGACATTACTAGTTACACAGTGAATTTTCGACTGTTTTTCATTGGACTTCTTTGTAAAGAGGTCTCCACATGTGCCACTTTTGTTTTCTATATGGATCTCTACCCGATCATTTCCTGTCTGTAACCGATCCTGTGTCATGGAACAGTTGCACTTAACGTGTTATCGTTGATGCATTTGGTGCTGTTTTACCTGGATACTTCTACTGAAATGCATTTATCATACGGCAATGACATTTTGTAGCGAAATAAAATTCCACGATAGATATTTTTTGACCTTGGGAAAAAATCATGTATTTCCCGTTGTGCTTAACTGATTACAACTGAGAAGTATTTTGAAACTGATCTCCAGCTACGTTCAAAACTTCTTATGATTGGGCCCCTGTACCATCTAGTGACAAAAATCTCAACCACCCCTTTTGGTTTTTAAGCTACAAGGATTACCATGTGGATGTGCGTGACTTTTGAAACACCCGGTAGAAAAAAAGGTGTAATCAAATCATAGATAACACAAATACGAAATCGCAAACCGAAGTTATTTTGCTGTAGAAGGTTTCTCAAAATCTCACAAAGCAGTCTGCCAGCTATCAAAAATTTCTTTTCTCCCACAAAATTTTCTCATAGTATGCTAATATTTATTATTATTATTCCCTGTTTTATTGAAAAATACGCTTTTCATTGGAGTCTGTACTTTTTAAAATTTGTAATCCTTTTTCAATTAAACTAAAGCCTTCTGTAAAATTCCCAACTGTCATTCGATCCGATTTGGGTCTAACGATTCAAAATCTGAAATGTCTTGCTTTTGCTCATGCATTTCTATGGGATCATAAATTGTCAGTTCTTGATTGTGGGAATCCAGCAGTTCTTTAATGCCATCACTATCCACTTCTAATTTATTTACCTGGCAAGTTGAACAATTTCTTCAATCCCCTTACTAATTTCATCAGGCTCTGGCACACAGATTCCTCCAGGTTCTCAACGTGGGAGATAACGCCCCCTTGTAGGCGTTTGAGGCTTTCAGGGGCAGTAAAAGACCCAGAAAAAATTAGGGGGCGTTGAGATGGCAATGGGGGGGGGGCTTGGACAGATCTACCAACAAAGAATAAAAAAATACGCTGATTATGTACTAACAAAAGTAAACTTTAATACTGTTTTTACCCTATGTTGATTGTATATATTTATAAATCATTTCTATATTACATGTACGAAAATTCACATATTTCGGTAGTTCAGGAAGTGGATGAAAAAGTTTACTTTACATTCAGACCTGCATTAAATTGAATGATATAGTGCCTTTTAATTTCTGTAATGCACGTGTTGTCTTTGTCTGTGAGCAGTAGGAAACATGTTTCGTCCACTGCATTGCATTTCGTATATTATTCAAGAGACATAATTAAATATGTTAACCAGGAATTCACGTGATTTTTTAAAGGCTGAAATTGTCAGTTTATATTTATTCTGAAAGCAATAGTTTATTATGAATTACTTCGTATCATCAAAACCCCTGCCTGTCTTTATAACAGGTAACCTAAAACTTTTATTCCAATCTCTTAAATGAAGAAAAAATTCAGTAGCGTTTCAATTTCTACAATATCCTACCTATGACTAAGGTATATAATGTAACACATTTAAATATATTTGGGGCAATAGATATTTCAGATTCGCAAGTGAAAAAAAATTGGGGCTTTAGAAAAAAAAATGAAATTAAAAATATATTCTTTTAGTAATAGGATATTTTTTAAAACTTAACTCTTGTTTTCCCCATGTATTATGTACACTCTTACTTCTCTAGAGTGGAAGGGGGGCGGTATTGAAATATTTACTAGAAAAGGGAACGCCAGTTCAAAAGAGGTTGGGAACCTATGCTCCAGAGTTTCAGTGATGGAAAAAAAAGTCGAATCGACGAGATTTATAAATTGCGTAACTCCGGATTAATGTAAGTCGAGGTATTACTGTACTAGAACATGATTGATGGATAAATCCATATTCGGTGCTAAGCCACATTCGTACCAAAGGAGTCAGCCGCGAGAGACGAAAATCTAGCCAATCAGAGTTTAAAGTGCGGGCAGTCGAAAAAAGGATGATCTCCACTATTTTAACTTAAATAAATTATAGTTTGAAAAAAAACTAAAAAACACGCTTTTATATGGAATTGAACTAAAAAGTAGAAAAATAATTCTTCATAAAGAATAAAATGATTATAACGAGAAAATGAATGCCATGGGGGTAAAAGCGTGGGGTGCTTTGTACTACATTTTTACACTAATTCAGCTTTTCGGAATAGAAGTTATAAATTATAACAATTGATACATTTATAGAACACCCCACGCTTTTACCCTAATGACATTCATTTTCTCGTTAATCATTTTATTCTTTATTAAGAATTATTTTTTTACTTTTTAGTTCGATTCCATATAAAAGCGTGTTTTTTAGTTTTTTTCAAACTATAATTTATTTTTCATTTTTTAGTTCGAACTACAATAAAAGCGTGTTTTTTAGTTTTTTAAACTATCATTTATTCATTGTTGAATTTATCCTTGGGTTTGATGTTTGAAGCTGGAATTACGTGGCTGTAAAATTAGTCTTGCTCTTCAATGGATATTAATTAACGGGTCTGAAGTGTATTTATTCTCTGCGTTTACGAGGCCTCGGATGAGTCCCGTGAAGAAAAAGTTCGAATTAAAAAAAATTTTAATGTACCATGTTTGTTTACGGACTAAAAATTATAAAATTCCTACTTTTTCCAATTTGTTTTCTTTTTTCACATTTTCATGCATTGTCATCCACTTCAGAGCTATGGTCCAAATTTCAAGTCTAACTCCTCGGAAAGTCACACAGTTTAAAATCAATTGCAAAATTCCACCCGGACAGACATTAAAGAAAGCGATTTAATAAAAGTATGGTAATATTAAATGTCAATCGTTTTTTTCACCTTTTAAACGTGTTCCTTTCATGTTAATTCGTATCATCATTTCTAAACGTATTGCTTTATAAAAATATTTAGCGTTTAGAACGTAAATTATTTTTTTTTCCACATGCACGAGCCTTTTTTTTTATTTTCATTTTCATAAAAATGTTTATATTACGGAAATTCCTAACACTCACCCACCCTCCACTTTCTCAGATACAGAACACTTTTTTTGTGTTTGTTTTACTTCTATTAACCACAAGTGTATTTTATACTCGCATATAATTAGCTTTAAATTCAAAACATTCGCCTTAGGGTTACACCTTATTCTTTTAGTTGCCAAATCTGGAAATGATGTATGAAATTAGTCGCCAAATCTGAAAAAGGTATATGGAATTAGTCGCCAAATTTGAAGATGGTACATGCAATAAGTTGCCAAATCTGGAAAAGATATATGGTGTTGTCGCCAAATCTGATTATCCTTATTCCTGACGATCCTGAAGAGGACAATGAAACAAAATTATGAAATTATTGTATTGTCATCGGTCCTTGATAAGTGTGCGAAATTTCGAATGAATCCGATCTTTTTAAGTAGGTAAAAATCGAGTTCTAAGATTCCGTTACATGCAAGTGAAACTTATAAAAGCGTGTTAAAATGAGTTAACTTGAGGTTGCTTTTGTGAAAAATTTGGAATTTTTAGAGTCACCATTGGTGCAATATTTTGGTTAGATTTTTTTAGTTTTATAATTTCACAATTTGACAAAAAGAGTTTTTTAAACATGAGTTTTCTTTATAACTTCACACTTTGGGTAACGTAATTTTTTATACCTTAAATTTTAAGAGCGAAAGGGAGTGTTAAGTCAGATTTAATTTATTCAATAATTAGTTTCATTAATTTGATTTTACGAGGGGACAGTTTATAATTTTGTACTTGTTTCAATATTCAACTATTTCACGTTGTAAACAATTGTATGAATAAAACTTATTTCTTGAAATAGCTAGTTTTAATCAATTTATTTTCATTAATTATAATTAAATTATCATTTTATCATCCACAGCAATCGTGTATATAAAGTTTCAGCTCAACTGAGTGCTTTGAAACGTAAGCAAAAAACTTTATTAAAGTTTTAACCCATGCCGCAAAAATGGTAGCTAAGTCTCCAAATTTGGTCAGCAAAATTGAAGCTAACGTGATTGTATCTGTAATCTTTTGAATAATTAGTTACAATCAACTTATTTTTATTAAATCATGATTTGTTGTATTGTAATCCCAAATAATCTTGTATTAAATTTCAGCTCAGTTGTGCGCTTTAAAATATCTGGAAAAAAAAGAAGCTTTTAAAGTTTTAACGTAGACATAGTTACATTATATGAATGGGGTCGATTCATCACTAGAGGGCTCTGCGATCGTGACCATAATCACGTGATTAACAACTTGCGATCATGTAAACAAATAATAGCTGATCGTATGACACTTGTGGTTGCGCGCTAACTTTCGAATTTGCAAACATTATTATTTATATTCTTTTTAGTACTTTAAATAGTTTTAATGTATTTTCTACTGTTTTAGTTTTTGTATTGTGACTAAATATATTTTTTTATATAGTTTTAGTTTATAGTATTAGATTTAAGTTTAGTTTATACTTCTATCCTTTGGCTTCGAATTTTTGTATACTTTTAGGTTTAGTAATTATTTTTTATTAGTGCCAGCCACATTATGATTAAAAAATTATGCAACGCTCTATTGAACAAATTGCTTCTGGAAGTAGGAGAAATCTACTAATATCAAAATTCAGATGTAAGCTAAAATTTTTCTCGGAAAAATTCGTGCAGACTGTAAATAGGGAGTGGCTCGCCAAAACAAAAAATTGTTTTGACTGAAAAGTCAGCAAGAGACATCAAAGTTTTTAATGTTTTAATCATTCTTTATTTTTTAAAATTGAATGGAAATACTTGTTTGGTT